>CM039507.1:42501248-42629291 GCA_022432975.1 Begonia masoniana
AATAATAATAATAATAATAATAATAATAATAATAATAATAATAATAATAATAATAATAATAATAATAATAATAATAATAATAATAATAATAATAATAATAATAATAATAATAATAATAATAATAATAATAATAATAATAATAATAATAATAATAATAATAATAATAATAATAATAATAATAATAATAATAATAATAATAATAATAATAATAATAATAATAATAATAATAATAATAATAATAATAATAATAATAATAATAATAATAATAATAATAATAATAATAATAATAATAATAATAATAATAATAATAATAATAATAATAATAATAATAATAATAATAATAATAATAATAATAATAATAATAATAATAATAATAATAATAATAATAATAATAATAATAATAATAATAATAATAATAATAATAATAATAATAATAATAATAATAATAATAATAATAATAATAATAATAATAATAATAATAATAATAATAATAATAATAATAATAATAATAATAATAATAATAATAATAATAATAATAATAATAATAATAATAATAATAATAATAATAATAATAATAATAATAATAATAATAATAATAATAATAATAATAATAATAATAATAATAATAATAATAATAATAATAATAATAATAATAATAATAATAATAATAATAATAATAATAATAATAATAATAATAATAATAATAATAATAATAATAATAATAATAATAATAATAATAATAATAATAATAATAATAATAATAATAATAATAATAATAATAATAATAATAATAATAATAATAATAATAATAATAATAATAATAATAATAATAATAATAATAATAATAATAATAATAATAATAATAATAATAATAATAATAATAATAATAATAATAATAATAATAATAATAATAATAATAATAATAATAATAATAATAATAATAATAATAATAATAATAATAATAATAATAATAATAATAATAATAATAATAATAATAATAATAATAATAATAATAATAATAATAATAATAATAATAATAATAATAATAATAATAATAATAATAATAATAATAATAATAATAATAATAATAATAATAATAATAATAATAATAATAATAATAATAATAATAATAATAATAATAATAATAATAATAATAATAATAATAATAATAATAATAATAATAATAATAATAATAATAATAATAATAATAATAATAATAATAATAATAATAATAATAATAATAATAATAATAATAATAATAATAATAATAATAATAATAATAATAATAATAATAATAATAATAATAATAATAATAATAATAATAATAATAATAATAATAATAATAATAATAATAATAATAATAATAATAATAATAATAATAATAATAATAATAATAATAATAATAATAATAATAATAATAATAATAATAATAATAATAATAATAATAATAATAATAATAATAATAATAATAATAATAATAATAATAATAATAATAATAATAATAATAATAATAATAATAATAATAATAATAATAATAATAATAATAATAATAATAATAATAATAATAATAATAATAATAATAATAATAATAATAATAATAATAATAATAATAATAATAATAATAATAATAATAATAATAATAATAATAATAATAATAATAATAATAATAATAATAATAATAATAATAATAATAATAATAATAATAATAATAATAATAATAATAATAATAATAATAATAATAATAATAATAATAATAATAATAATAATAATAATAATAATAATAATAATAATAATAATAATAATAATAATAATAATAATAATAATAATAATAATAATAATAATAATAATAATAATAATAATAATAATAATAATAATAATAATAATAATAATAATAATAATATTTCCCCATCAACTTACAGAAGAATTGAATAATAAATCCTAAGTTCTAATTACTTTTTATTAGTAGAGAGAATTTATGGCACTATATATGAAATAGTGAATTGAGCATGATTGAATAAAACTTAGTGATTTGAGAAAGTTTTAATTCTAACATATGCACACACACAATTTGAAGGGGTATATTGCTTAGAGGCTTTTCTAACCTTATTTGAATTTGGATAATCAAAAAATTGTTATCTTTGTGGAATTAAGAATTTTGGGCAATCATGAGAATTTTGGATGGTAATTTACGTATTGATTTGTAAACATTACTCGAGGACGAGCAATGAATTAGTTTGGGGGTGTGTTAAGTCTTGAAAAAGACTTATTCTACAAGTGCTTTTAATTATAAATTGATTAAATTTGAGTGATAAATCAAAGTAATATATATATATATATTAACCGTAAATGCTACAACGTCGACTGCAACATCAGTATCTTTGTCAATTATTAAAAATACGTGTTATTTATCACTAATTATTTTTATTTGCAGATTATTGATGATGTGGAAGATTTAAAAGATGGAAACACAGGAGAAAGTGATAACTCTTAGCGGGAAAAAAATCAAATTCAAAGGCTGAAGATTATGATGAGAAAAGAAAGCAAATCAAGGAGATGATTGTTACCACAAATGAAAGACTTAAATCAAGGAGAAGAGAGAGAAACCGTTGCTGTAAATTGATTCAGATTATGAAGAGAGAGAGAGGAGGCTACAATCAAGGAAAATTAAACAAATTAAAAATTCTCTGGAGAGGAGATTTTGAAAGCAGTAGACACTTGGCACACAGAATGGAGGAGAGAGAAGATACACTACATAAAAAAAGGAAGAACAAAAAATAGGGAGAAAGAGGCTGGAACGTGAAGATGAGGGAGAGCAAGGACTGGATAGAGAGACAAGAAAAGAAGAGGCGACAGTCTTCACCAGAGAGCTCCTCTAATTTCTTCTCCTCTTCTTCATTTTCTTATTTTTTTTATGATTTCATGGATTGTTTAATTTCTTTATTTCTTATGAACTAATTCTCTTCGGCTAGATGAGAGAGTACTAAACCATTGATTTCTTGTAGAATGCTATTGATTTATGTTAAACAATTCAATATGTTTTTATTGATTAATTTATTTTATGCACGCCACATGAATAAATACTAGGATGCTATTTTAGACGCCATGACATAGTTATTGAGACGTGTATTGAATTGCATGAATGATTGATGCACGTGATAGGTATCAATTATAAGTATTATCATAATGGTTGCTTAAATTCATGTGATATATAGAATAACACTTAATTAGAATTTTAAATTGTATTGATTTTTCATAAGTTTGAAGAATAATATAAAAAGAAATTAATCAAGAGCATAGACCAAGTCTTGATTCATGAGAAAATTCTAGTCATTTAACATAAAATTATAACATTCCCTGTAATATTTGTAGTAAGAAATCAATTGGTGAAGGAAATCAAATCGAAGCCGTTTCTAATTATCTAGTAACATAATTTGGTTTAGTTTTCGTTATTTTCATATTTGAATATTAATTTCTCTGAATTTAAATTATTGTTCCATAAATAGTTTAAGACTGATTAAATTTTGTCATCGTGGGATCGATACTTTTGTTGTAACACCCAAAAATTTACGATAATGCATATAACCTTAGTTAGAGTATGTTGTGAGAGTTCTAAAATTTTCCTAAGTTTTGAAGTGGAAGGTGACAATTTATTTGGGAATTAGAGAAACAAAGGAGTGTAAGAAAAATCATTGATTAATATGTTGAAAAGTCAAAAAGAAGGTTGAAAAGTCAAGAAACTTTTTCAACCAATAGAATGTATTTATGTGAATGGAAAAGTGAATTAAAAAGGTGGTATGCAAGGAGCATTTCACGTTGGAATAAAGTGGAAGAAAGTGGTGGGGTGAGTTTTAAAATTTAAAAACTTGGTGGTAAAAATCAAAAAGTGGAAAAGTGATAAGGTTAAATGGCAATTTTGTCTCATTTTTCCCTCATTCTCCACGGTTTTCTTCCCCTTCCTCCATAGCCGATTCTCTTCCTCCTTTGTCTTCAATCTTTGCAAGGATTTTGAGTGGTAAGTTAAGTGGGTTTTGATTTTTATATAATTAGGTGATAGTTTGGAGTGTTTTTAAGGTGTTTTGAGTGAGTTTAGTAAGGGTTTATGAAACCCTAACCATAGAGTCCGAATTTTTGGTTTCAAATGGTAGTTTTCTTTCCAAATTTCTTTTTTTAGTTGTTGGATGGATTAGTTTAGGTGGTTTATGGAGTTAGAATGGGGTTTTGGTGGAAAAGAATAAAAAACCGGTTTTTAACATATTGAGTACCGGTTCTGTTTTTTGCATTCCTGTTCGGCCAAGCTATTTGGTTGGGTAATTTAATAGTTTCAATGGAAAGTAGACGTGTAGAGGTTTACAGAATGGGGTGGCACGTCGAAATCTGTTGAAAAATGAATAAGTTATGGCCGTTTGAAGTTGGACATTAAAATTTGTAGTAAAAATCGGGTTTTATGTATTGGTTTGTATAATTGGTTAAAAATGTGTTTAGATTTAAGTTAGATAAATGTTTAGATAAATTCCTTAGAATTTTCCTAGGTTTATGCTAAGCTATTTCCTATATTTGATAGGTTATCGAGCGAGTGAATTTATTGGACGAAATAAGAAAACAATTACCGAGCAGTCAGACAAGTAGTGGTTTGGATTCATTTCGCCTTCGGGTCTACACCATAGAACGGTAGGGTTAACGGTTAATTATTTCGCGTTGTGTTGTGTTACATATTCGTTGACATGCATCATGATTTTCAATTAAGCAAAATACGAGTTTTATTGCATGGTTTAATTGTGAGCGTGAAACGTAATCAGATAAAGTGAATGGCAAAAATTATTCTTGATTAGAGTGACTTGTCGGGAACAAGTGCTAGTGTGTAGCACCCCGGAGAGACCTGTAGCGACCCTTACCCGTATCCTAATTTTTACCGTATTATTATTTTTTTTTTTTTTTTTTTTTTTTTTTTTTTTTTTTTTTTTTTTTTTTTTTTTTTTTTTTTTTTTTTTTTTTTTTTTTTTTTTTTTTTTTTTTTTTTTTTTTTTTTTTTTTTTTTTTTTTTTTTTTTTTTTTTTTTTTTTTTTTTTTTTTTTTTTTTTTTTTTTTTTTTTTTTTTTTTTTTTTTTTTTTTTTTTTTTTTTTTTTTTTTTTTTTTTTTTTTTTTTTTTTTTTTTTTTTTTTTTTTTTTTTTTTTTTTTTTTTTTTTTTTTTTTTTTTTTTTTTTTTTTTTTTTTTTTTTTTTTTTTTTTTTTTTTTTTTTTTTTTTTTTTTTTTTTTTTTTTTTTTTTTTTTTTTTTTTTTTTTTTTTTTTTTTTTTTTTTTTTTTTTTTTTTTTTTTTTTTTTTTTTTTTTTTTTTTTTTTTTTTTTTTTTTTTTTTTTTTTTTTTTTTTTTTTTTTTTTTTTTTTTTTTTTTTTTTTTTTTTTTTTTTTTTTTTTTTTTTTATCCTTACATTTATAAACTTAAATGGCGTTCGTGCGGAATTAAAACTGTTTAAACCGGAATCAGAATCGAAATTAAAACGTTGAAGTTCATTTAGAAAATCACTTAAAACAAATCTTAAAAATCAATTTAATAAAACTTAAAACAATTAAAATAAAGCTTAAATTTATTAAAAACCATCGGCTATACATGGGAGGGCAAAATCGTCAAGTGCCAGCGGAAAAGAAGCAGCGATCGATCGCTGCATCAGTGATCGATCTCGGCGATCGATTGCTGCAACAGCGATCGATCACGGCGATCGATCGCTGCACAGCAAATCGATCGCCCACTTGGGCGATCTCTGCTTCCTTCCCTTCCCCGATCCCTACTTTCTTCTCTTCCCTTTTCGCCTTAACATGCTCTCTGGAATCTGAAGTTCCAGAGAGCAAAACAGAAATTTCTTTCCTTCGTTTCTCATCCTTTGCACTTTTCATCTTCTAAACATACACTCTATCACTTCAATAAAACTTAACTCACTTCACAGTTTATCAACCCCAACTAATCGGCCTAAAACATATTTTAAAACGTGTTTAAAACATAATAAACTTTCGTGAAAATAAACTTTGTGGATTTGTTTAAAAACCGAGCATTTCCACCTATTTTAAAGACCAGCAAAACAGTTTATAAAACAGGTTTCCAACACGTTTAAAACATCGAACATAAACCTATCCACTACCAGATCCAAACATCCTAATATGTTCAGCTATACAATTCATATCGTGTCCCCAAAACATATACTTACATCCCCACGGGTCAAAATGCGCACCGACTGCCCAGCACACTCCCACGGGCCATCTTTCTTCAACCGATCATGCCTCGGGTGGAGGGATCTTATCCTCACCTGTGTAGAGGTCACCTACACCATAGATATAAGTCGTGAGCTTAAGGCTCAGTAAGTCTACGTGAATGCAAGTGAATGTCATGCATGCGGTTCATAAAACATGCGTCCTACCTTTTCACTATTCATTTCATTTCATTTCATTACAGATACAGATACGTCACCGTGGCCTCACTCTCGCTAGATAGGAGCGGCACATCCCACGGTTGGATAGCCCATCGTATCTAACCGGGGGGAAAACATGCTCCCCAAGCAGCCATGTCTGAACCACCGCCACCTCCTTGACCAGATTACATTCATTTATACATTTTCATTAACCTTTTCCTTTTCATGAAAACATGCATACAAATTCCTTTTTCGTGCTTTTCAGAAACATGATGCGTGAACATGTACAATGCCATAAACATAATTAAAACATACAAACAATGAACATAAACATATAACACTTAACTAAACTAACTACCCAACCTATTCACCCAACACAATCTATATTCTCCAATTTCCTCAAACAACAGAAGATCATATGGTGTAGGCCTGTAACACCCGGTTTCTATTAACCGATTTACCTTGTTTCATTTTTGTGAATGCTTTAAAAGTTAAATTGGGTGATTTAGTGATTAGGTTAATAAGTGAATGAGTAAGGACAAAATGGTAAATTGCAATTTATTGTGGATAACGTATTTAAGGGAGGGTTTAATGAGGTTTAGCCACCACTGCCCCCTCATTTTTCCTTTCTCAGTATTCAGCTCAAGCTCATCAGAGCTCCAGGCGATTTTCCCTCCGACTTCTCCAGTGATTTCTCCGATTTAGGTGAGTTCCTTCATTTTTCCTCATGACTTGACAGTTAGATAACTGAGGGAGTGCAATGTATGAGTTTTTGGGAGTGTTGTGAATGTGTGTAGTTTCGGGTTTAGAGCAGAATCAGGAATACACGAAGATCTGAGCTTCCAAACTAATTATCTTAAGACTCCTGGATAGTTTAGAATGAAGTTTAACTAATACACTGTCTATGGTTTTAGGTTTGAGCAGAACCCGAAATGGTTAGCAACTAAACATTTCCTCAGGAATCCAGGTAAGTAAAGTATGCATGTGCCTTTGGGCCTACATCACAAAACATTAGGAATTATGCATTGTGCAAATGAGTTTGTATGACATGCATCATGTTTTTATGAAAGATTACGAAAATGAATTTTCATGTAAAGAATGGTAAGACATGTACCGAATGTGACAGATCAGCTGTTAAGGGAACTAATCCGCCCCTTAATTGAGAAGAAGATGTATGACTTTAGGAAAATTGATCCACCTCCCAATGGAATTGAGGGATCAGATCAGCTGTTAAGGGAACTAATCAGCCCCTTAATTGAGAAGAGGATGTATAACTTTGGGAAAATTGATCAACCTCCGAATGGAACCGAGGGATCATATCAGTGAATGAACGAAATTGCAACTGAGTTGTGAAAGTAGAAACTGCATGATTAGGATTTATGTTTCAGTATTCCATTTCATTTGCTTTACTTACTTAGCATTAGGCTATAGGGGGTAGGTGTTGAAGTTACTGCAGGTAATTTCCCTGAGTTTACAAATGCATAGATGATGTTGGAGGAGCGCATTCAGGCCACGACTTGGTAAATTGATGAGGCGGTTTAACCAGTGTTTTGTTCATGTGCATTGTAGTGAAAAACTGGATAGCTGAGTTGTGTTTAAGTTTCGCTAACAGAATCAACTTTTAATGTCCTGATCTTAGGTTTGAAAACTCTCTGGTTCACTCGACAATGTTTTAACTTAAGTATGTTGAGTCTTATGACAGTAGTAGTTTTCAATGTTTTGAAACACATTTTGAAATCTTCTGAAAATGGTACTTTGCTGATTTAGCATTGGTTTTTACTGAATTTGAGTAATGTAGAGATTTGAGTCGTTTTCGAAAGGTTTCATTAAAGCGAATAAGTCCCTTCGTAGTAGAGTTGTTTTTGTATAGAGTATGGATTGTGGATAAATTGCTCTGCTTTCTACCGGCAGTGGTAATCTATCTGTAGAAGATGGTTGTTTTCTACCGGTAGGAGTAGCGTGTTAAATCTACCAGAATGGTGTAGTTTATTTCATCGGTAGAAAGTTTAGATTTGTCGTTAGACGGGGAGACTTTTGTCGTTTAGTGATCGGTGGACATTGTGTATTATGTCTATCGGAAGATGCGGGGAGACTTTTGTCGTTTAGTGATCGGTGGACATTGTGTATTATGTCTATCGGAAGATGCGGGGAGACTTTTGTCGTTTAGTGATCGGTGGACATTGTGTATTATGTCTATCGGAAGATGCGGGGAGACTTTTGTCGTTTAGTGATCGGTGGACATTGTGTATTATGTCTATCGGAAGATGCGGGGAGACTTTTGTCGTTTAGTGATCGGTGGACATTGTGTATTATGTCTATCGGAAGATGCGGGGAGACTTTTGTCGTTTAGTGATCGGTGGACATTGTGTATTATGTCTATCGGAAGATGCGGGGAGACTTTTGTCGTTTAGTGATCGGTGGACATTGTGTATTATGTCTATCGGAAGATGCGGGGAGACTTTTGTCGTTTAGTGATCGGTGGACATTGTGTATTATGTCTATCGGAAGATGCGGGGAGACTTTGGATCGGTGGACATTGTGTATTATGTCTATCGGAAGATGCGGGGAGACTTTTGTCGTTTAGTGACCGGTCAATGTATACTGTTTGTTTTGTCTTGTGAGTAAAGTCTTTTGTCGTCTTATGATCGGCAGAGGCTGGATGAACGAATCATCCGGCTGACGTCATCGGTAGATGAGAGTAGCAAAACTCGTCGTTTGCGATCAGCAGAAGTTGGAGGATTAATTCATCTGGCTGACGTCATCGGAGGAAGACTACTTGTAGCACCCGGTTTCAATAAATCAAAATAAGTTATTAAATGGTGGTATATAATTTTTATGGTTAAAATTTAGTGAAATGTTGATTAGGTTGTAAATGACTAGGCAGGGGCAAGATGGTAATTGCGAATTTATATTGTGGATAAGGTATTTAAGGAAAGGTTTAGTGAGGTTTAGCCGCCACTGTTTTATTACTCTTACCTCTCAGCTCAAGCAGACTACCTCTGGGCGATTTCCCCTCCGGTTTTCCCCAACCAAGGTGAGTTTTGAATCAACTACTTGCCGTTCTAGTGCTAGGGTAGCTGAAGGATTGCAATGTATGTATCTTCGATAAGCTGCGGGTGAGAGATTTGGGTTTTGGGGTTTAGTGATGTATCGGGAATGCTTAATCAGTAGAGCCCCAAACTGGCTTCCTTAGACTTCAGTAGTTAGATAAAGTTTAGTGGAGATCTAATCCATAATCTGTCAATGGTTTTAGGTGTGCAGATTTTTGGAGTAGCATATAGCCGAGCGATTTCCAGGAGCCAGGTAAGTAAAGTAATGTGTGAGCCTTCGGGCCTACATCACAAAACAGTAGGTTTATGCATGTTTGAGTGTTTCTTTTCTTTATGTCATGCATTAAGTTTTTGAAGAATTACGAAAATGAATTTATGTGCAAGGTTATGATAAGTATGATTGAATGAAACAGAGTAGGATTTATTACATTGGGAGAACCGATCCCACTCCCAAGGGAATTAAGGGATCTGTATTAGCTGTTAAGGGAAGTAATCCGCCCCTTAACTGAGTAGAGGATTTATTACATTGGGAGAACCGATCCCACTCCCAAGGGAATTAAGGGATCTGTATTAGCTGTTAAGGGAAGTAATCCGCCCCTTAACTGAGTAGAGGATTTATTACATTGGGAGAACCGATCCCACTCCCAAGGGAATTAAGGGATCTGTATTAGCTGTTAAGGGAAGTAATCCGCCCCTTAACTGAGTAGAGGATTTATTACATTGGGAGAACCGATCCCACTCCCAAGGGAATTAAGGGATCTGTATTAGCTGTTAAGGGAAGTAATCCGCCCCTTAACTGAGTAGAGGATTTATTACATTGGGAGAACCGATCCCACTCCCAAGGGAATTAAGGGATCTGTATTAGCTGTTAAGGGAAGTAATCCGCCCCTTAACTGAGTAGAGGATTTATTACATTGCTGTTAAGGGAAGTAATCCGCCCCTTAACTGAGTAGAGGATTTATTACATTGGGAGAACCGATCCCACTCCCAAGGGAATTAAGGGATCTGTATTAGCTGTTAAGGGAAGTAATCCGCCCCTTAACTGAGTAGAGGATTTATTACATTGGGAGAACCGATCCCACTCCCAAGGGAAACTTAGGGATCAGACCAGTTTATGAACGATGCACAACTGAGTTGAGAAAAATTAGAAACTGCATGATCAGGGTTTATGTTTCAGCATACATTCCATTAATGCTTTACTTGCTTAGCATTAGGCTAATAGATGAGTTTTGTGATGTAGGTGTTGAGGATACAGCAGGTGATTTCCCCGAGAGCATAACCGAGTAGATGAGGTTGGTGGAGCACGGCTGTGCAACGGTCAGGCATCTGATGGGGCGGTTTGACTGGTGTCATTGACTAACAAAGATTAATTGACAGTATTTCAAATTTATTATACTGAGCTTTCATGACAGTAGAAATTTTAATGTTTTGGAATTCGCTTTTGAGTTTCTTTTCTGATAACGATATTCTGTTGGGATTTCAAGATAGTACTTATGAGTTTCTAGTGACACAAAGGTTTGGATTGTCTCTGGTTAGTTTTAGCAAGAATGAGTTACTTGGAGTTTTCAAAAGTATTCTTAGTTTTCTCTGAATTTAGTATTCTGTTGGTTTATTACTGGATTTTCAAGTGAAGCGATTAGAGTTGTTGTTTTGCTCTCTATCGACAGATGATATCTGTCGGTAGATGTTGAGTAAATTTTAAATTCTATCGGAAGATGTCTTCAGAAAAGCCATCGGAAGATGTAAATTTTAAAGTCTATCAGTAGATGCTTTAAGGAGTTACGTGAGTAGCACGTGTCGGCAGATGTAGTCCATTCCATCGGAAGAGGGAGAAACCCGTTTGTCGTTTAGCGAATCGGAAGGTGTAGAGTAACCCGTTTGTCGTTTAGCGAATCGGAAGGCGTGGAGTCATATTGTTGTTATCGGAAGATGACGTGTGTTTGTCTATTGAGCGATGAAATTGCGCTGACTTCATCGGCAGATGAAGTTATGTTTACTTCATCGGCAGATGAAGTGGTGTGTGAAGTTACCATGATTTCATCGGTAGATGAAGTTGTGGGTGAAGTTGTGTAGACGTCATCGGCAGAAGCCTTTGGTTTTCTGCTTCAGCTCCTTCCGTTGACTAGTCGTCGGCAGACGAGTTCAACTCGTGACGTCATCGGCAGGAACCTCGTTCCGTTTCCTTCCGTTGACTTTGTCGTCGGCAGATGAATTCGACTTTTGTAATTCCTTGAGTAGTCCATCATTTAAAACCTTATTTTCTCTTGACCGAATACTTTAAACATTTCCATTAATCTTTCCAACAATATTTTCACAGCTAGTTAAATCCCCATTGTAGTTTTAAATAATTTTCCGCTGCAAAGTTTTCAAATGTTTTGAACGTTTAGAAAATGTCAAATTTTGAATGTCGAATGAAGTTTTAAATTTATTCGAAATTTCTTAGTTATGATCAAGTAATGAGTAGCGAACCGGGTTCAGATAACTCGGGGCGTTACAGTATGGTATCAGAGACATTCAGTTTAACCGTTCAAAAGATTACTCATCAGTGCCAATCGTTGCATGGAAGTACTCCAACAACTGTAAGTGTTTATGTTAGCTTTAGTTATAAAATGTTTATGAGAGTAGTTAACCCTGTGCAGGAAATTAGTAAAATGGCTAGGCGCCCAGGAAGACCAAGAATACCAAGAGAGATACCAAGTCCTAGACGTTAGGAGGACTCTAGTGTAATTAGGCAGCTGACAGAATTAATGCGTCAGCAGACTGATATTGTGCGTCAACAATCTGATCAATTAGGAGTGCTGTTGAATCGGGAAGCACAAGGAAGTGCTAACTCAGGTTCTAACAGTGAACATTCTGGAGATAGATTCCGGAGACTGAGACCACCCACATTTGATGGACATTCCTCCGATCCAGTCATTGCTGAGGGATGGCTTAGGAAGATTGAAAGTATGTTCAGGTGTGCCAACATAGGAGAAGAAGAGAAAGTCACATTGGCAACCTTTCATTTGGCTGGAGAAGCTCAGCTCTGGTGGGAGACAATAGAAACCACCACAGATGTTTTGACAATGCAATGGTCACGATTCAAAGACATTTTCTACGGGAAGTATTTCAATAGCACCGTCCAAACTGCAAAGAAGTTGGAGTTTCTGAACTTGAAGCAGACAGGGTCTGTGGCCGAGTATAGTAGGCAGTTTGAGTCCCTGTCCAGGTTTGCTGGACACTTTGCTCACAAAGACGAGGATAAGGTGTTCAAGTTTGTGCATGGACTGAAACCAGAAATTTACCGAGGAGTTAAATTTTGCGGTATTAAAGGTTTGGCGTTAAGTGAAGTAGTGTCCACTGCTCTGGAAGTGGAAGAGGCTGAAAGGATGTGTGCTGGAACAAAGGAAGTCCCACAAAGGTTTGTTCAACCACAACAACAGAGAGGGATGAAGAGGCCGAATGAAGGCCAGAATAGCCAAAGATCAAGGAGGAAGGTACCGGATAGTCAGAAGTATCCCCAGTGTCTGAAGTGTCTGAAAAGTCATTTGGGTGAATGCAGGTTTGGATCGGGAAAGTGTTTCAATTGCGATGAAGTTGGGCATGCTTTCAGAGATTGCCCGAGACCCAGAGTCACTCGGTGTTTCAACTGCGGCAAGGTTGGTCACTTTAACAGAGACTGTCCGGCCTTGAAGAATGGCCCTGCTGTGATTAAGCCAAGAATATTCTCCATGGTTGAGCCAGGCGATGATGAGCAGCCTGTTGTGGTGTCAGGTACTATACTGGTCAATTCCCTACCCGCTTTTACATTGATAGATTCTGGTGCAACACATTCATTTGTAGCATTGACATTTGCTGATAAGTTAGATGTAAAGCTTACCTCTACTGTGCATGTATTTGATGTTGCCTTACCCTCTGGTGAACATATGCACTCTAACCAAGTAATTCCTGATAGCAATGTATTGGTAGGGAACATGAATTTACCTGCCGATCTCATTATTATGGACATAATGGGATTTGATGTAATCCTAGGAATGGATTGGTTGTTTAAACATTATGCCACAATTGATTGTAGGACTGGAATAGTTAGTTTCCAACCCCCTGGTAATTTGAAACATACCTTTCAGGCCTCAAGGAAGAGTGAGGTGATGTCTGTGATGACTTCCATTAACACTAGACCTTCCCTGTGTAGAGGGTATTTGTGCTTCTTAGCTAGCGTTTTAGACGCACGGCTTGTAGGAAAGGCAAATCCTCAGAATGTCCTAACTGTCCGAGACTTTCCTGAAGTGTTTTTAGATGACCTCCCTGGTTTACCACCCGATAGAGAAATCGAATTTGTTGTAGATGTTTACCCCGGAGCCGAGCCTGTGTCTAAAAATCCATATAGACTAGCACCAACAGAACTTAAAGAGTTAAAGAAACAGTTGGAGGACTTGTTGGAGAAGGGATTCATACGCCCAAGCTTCTCACCGTGGGGTGCACCTGTCCTCTTTGTCAAGAAGAAGGATGGATTAATGCGTATGTGCATTGATTATAGAGAATTGAATAAGTTAACTGTCAAGAATAAGTACCCTCTACCGAGGATTGACGACTTATTTGACCAACTTAAGGGTGCGAGAGTTTTCTCTAAGATTGACTTAAGGTCCGGTTATTACCAATTGAAGGTTAAATCCGAAGACATCCCAAAGACTGCTTTTCGTACAAGGTATGGACACTATGAGTTTTTGATTATGTCTTTTGGTTTGACAAATGCACCAGCAGCCTTCATGGATCTCATGAATAGGGTGTTTCGTGAGTATTTAGATAAGTTTGTTATTGTATTCATTGATGACATCCTAATCTACTCTAAAACTGAGGACGAGCATGCAAGGCATTTGGGTTTGGTGTTGGAGTTACTAAGACAGCACCAACTTTATGCTAAGTTTTCCAAGTGTGAATTTTGGTTGGACAGAGTTCACTTGCTTGGTCACGTGATCTCTGGTGATGGAATATCTGTCGATCCAGCTAAAGTTCAAGCAGTTAAGGAATGGCCCCAACCGAAGAATGCTACAGATATCAGGAGCTTTCTTGGACTAGCAGGGTACTACAGAAAGTTCATTGAGGGGTTTTCGAAGATTGCCACACCCCTCACTATGTTAACAAGGAAAAATGTAAAGTATATTTGGACTGATAAGTGTGAGTTCAGTTTCCAAACCTTAAAGCAGAAATTGACCAATGCACCTATACTAACCCTTCCTGTTGAAAATGGTAAGTTTAGTATTTATTGCGATGCTTCCAAAATTGGACTTGGCTGTGTTTTGATGCAAGACGGAAAAGTTATAGCCTATGCATCTAGGCAATTAAAAGTGCACGAGAAGAATTATCCTACTCATGACTTAGAATTAGCTGCAGTGGTTTTTGCATTAAAGATTTGGAGGCACTACCTGTATGGACAAACTTGCGAAATATTTTCAGATCATAAGAGTCTGAAGTACATTTTCACACAGAAGGAGCTAAACATGAGGCAACGTAGATGGTTGGAATTTGTAAAAGACTATGACTTTGAGATTAAGTATCATCCCGGCAAAGCGAATGTAGTGGCAGACGTTTTGAGCAGGGTGACTCCATCGGTTTCTACGTTGATTCTAGACATACCGATAGCCTTAGAGACTGAATTCCTAAGGTTTAACCTTGAAGCAGTATCTAGCGTGTCAGCCATGCTTTCGGCCATATCTTTGAGGCCTACTATTTTGGGGAGAATAAAGGAAGTTCAAATGAATGACGCTGAATGCAATAAGTATAAGCTGTACATAGATTCTACTGTCAAGACAGATTTCAACTGCTCGGCTGATGGAATCCTTAAGTTTAGAAATAGATGGTTTGTTCCAGCTAATGTCGAGCTTCGAAAGGAAATTCTATCCGAGGCTCATTCTTCTAGACTCTCTATTCATCCTGGAAGTACTAAGATGTACAGGGATCTCAAGCAGCATTTTTGGTGGCCAAGTATGAAAAGATGTGTGGCGGAGTACGTGGAGTCATGTTTGGTCTGCCAGCAGGTCAAAGCTGAACATCAGAGGCCTGCAGGAACATTGCAACCCCTACCAGTTCCGGAATGGAAGTGGGAACAAGTGACAATGGATTTTGTTACAGGATTGCCTAGAACAGCAAAAGGACACGATGCAATTTGGGTAATAGTTGATCGCTTGACCAAATCCGCCCATTTTCTGCCTATTAAGATAACATATTCGATGGATCAACTAGCAGAGTTGTATGTGCAAGAGATCATTAGATTGCATGGAGTTCCAAGCACTATAGTTTCAGACCGAGACTCTAGATTTACATCTAAGTTTTGGAAAAGTTTGCATAAGGCTATGGGAACACAACTTAACTTTAGCACAGCCTTTCACCCTCAAACAGATGGACAATCTGAGAGAACTATTCAAACCTTAGAGGATATGCTCCGAGCGTGCATAATAGATTTTCAAGGATCTTGGAGTAAGTATTTACCATTGGTAGAGTTCTCTTACAACAACAGTTTTCAGGCGACAATAGGAATGGCACCGTATGAGGCATTATATGGACGAAAATGCAGATCACCTTTGTACTGGGATGAAGTTGGTGAAGCACAACTACTAGGTCCTGATATCGTGCAGCAAACAGTGGAGAAGATTGCCCTCATCCGACAGAGAATTTTGACAGCTCAAAGCCGACAGAAAAGCTATGCAGACAAGAGGAGAAGAGAACTGGAATTTGAAGTAGAGGATGAAGTTTTCCTTAAGGTGTCACCTTTCAAAGGAGTCGTGAGATTTGGAAAAAGAGGAAAGTTGAACCCCAGATTTATTGGACCGTTCACTATCCTGAAGAGAGTTGGGAAAGCTGCCTATCAATTACAGCTACCAGCTTCTATGGAAGGAATACATGATGTGTTCCATGTCTCTATGCTAAAGAAGTGTATACGGGATCCAACTCATGTCGTTGAACAGCAGAACATTGAGATTCGACCTACACTCACCTATGAAGAAAAGCCAGTAAAGATTCTAGATTATGCAGTGAAGGTATTGCGCAACAAAGAAGTGCCACTAGTGAAAGTCTTATGGCACAACCAGAACTTGGAGGAGACAACTTGGGAACGCCAGCAAGACATGATGGATCAACATCCGGAGTTATTCAGGTACTGAATTTTGAGGACAAAATTCTTTTAAGAAGGGTAGATTGTAGCACCCGGTTTCAATAAATCAAAATAAGTTATTAAACGGTGGTATATAATTTTTATGGTTAAAATTTAGTGAAATGTTGATTAGGTTGTAAATGACTAGGCAGGGGCAAGATGGTAATTGCGAATTTATATTGTGGATAAGGTATTTAAGGAAAGGTTTAGTGAGGTTTAGCCGCCACTGTTTTATTACTCTTACCTCTCAGCTCAAGCAGACTACCTCTGGGCGATTTCCCCTCCGGTTTTCCCCAACCAAGGTGAGTTTTGAATCAACTACTTGCCGTTCTAGTGCTAGGGTAGCTGAAGGATTGCAATGTATGTATCTTCGATAAGCTGCGGGTGAGAGATTTGGGTTTTGGGGTTTAGTGATGTATCGGGAATGCTTAATCAGTAGAGCCCCAAACTGGCTTCCTTAGACTTCAGTAGTTAGATAAAGTTTAGTGGAGATCTAATCCATAATCTGTCAATGGTTTTAGGTGTGCAGATTTTTGGAGTAGCATATAGCCGAGCGATTTCCAGGAGCCAGGTAAGTAAAGTAATGTGTGAGCCTTCGGGCCTACATCACAAAACAGTAGGTTTATGCATGTTTGAGTGTTTCTTTTCTTTATGTCATGCATTAAGTTTTTGAAGAATTACGAAAATGAATTTATGTGCAAGGTTATGATAAGTATGAATTGAATGAAACAGAGTAGCTGTTAAGGGAAGTAATCCGCCCCTTAACTGAGTAGAGGATTTATTACATTGGGAGAACCGATCCCACTCCCAAGGGAATTAAGGGATCTGTATTAGCTGTTAAGGGAAGTAATCCGCCCCTTAACTGAGTAGAGGATTTATTACATTGGGAGAACCGATCCCACTCCCAAGGGAAACTTAGGGATCAGACCAGTTTATGAACGATGCACAACTGAGTTGAGAAAAATTAGAAACTGCATGATCAGGGTTTATGTTTCAGCATACATTCCATTAATGCTTTACTTGCTTAGCATTAGGCTAATAGATGAGTTTTGTGATGTAGGTGTTGAGGATACAGCAGGTGATTTCCCCGAGAGCATAACCGAGTAGATGAGGTTGGTGGAGCATGGCTGTGCAACGGTCAGGCATCTGATGGGGCGGTTTGACTGGTGTCATTGACTAACAAAGATTAATTGACAGTATTTCAAATTTATTATACTGAGCTTTCATGACAGTAGAAATTTTAATGTTTTGGAATTCGCTTTTGAGTTTCTTTTCTGATAACGATATTCTGTTGGGATTTCAAGATAGTACTTATGAGTTTCTAGTGACACAAAGGTTTGGATTGTCTCTGGTTAGTTTTAGCAAGAATGAGTTACTTGGAGTTTTCAAAAGTATTCTTAGTTTTCTCTGAATTTAGTATTCTGTTGGTTTATTACTGGATTTGCAAGTGAAGCGATTAGAGTTGTTGTTTTGCTCTCTATCGACAGATGATATCTGTCGGTAGATGTTGAGTAAATTTTAAATTCTATCGGAAGATGTCTTCAGAAAAGCCATCGGAAGATGTAAATTTTAAAGTCTATCAGTAGATGCTTTAAGGAGTTACGTGAGTAGCACGTGTCGGCAGATGTAGTCCATTCCATCGGAAGAGGGAGAAACCCGTTTGTCGTTTAGCGAATCGGAAGGTGTAGAGTAACCCGTTTGTCGTTTAGCGAATCGGAAGGCGTGGAGTCATATTGTTGTTATCGGAAGATGACGTGTGTTTGTCTATTGAGCGATGAAATTGCGCTGACTTCATCGGCAGATGAAGTTATGTTAACTTCATCGGCAGATGAAGTGGTGTGTGAAGTTACCATGATTTCATCGGCAGATGAAGTTGTGGGTGAAGTTTTGTAGACGTCATCGGCAGAAGCCTTTGGTTTTCTGCTTCAGCTCCTTCCGTTGACTAGTCGTCGGCAGACGAGTTCAACTCGTGACGTCATCGGCAGGAACCTCGTTCCGTTTCCTTCCGTTGACTTTGTCGTCGGCAGATGAATTCGACTTTTGTAATTCCTTGAGTAGTCCATCATTTAAAACCTTATTTTCTCTTGACCGAATACTTTAAACATTTCCATTAATCTTTCCAACAATATTTTCACAGCTAGTTAAATCCCCATTGTAGTTTTAAATAATTTTCCGCTGCAAAGTTTTCAAATGTTTTGAACGTTTAGAAAATGTCAAATTTTGAATGTCGAATGAAGTTTTAAATTTATTCGAAATTTCTTAGTTATGATCAAGTAATGAGTAGCGAACCGGGTTCAGATAACTCGGGGCGTTACACTACTGTTTGCTTCTGTTCTTTCGTTGACTTAGTTCAGCGGCAGATGAATTTGACTTTTGCAACTTTTAAAGTATTTCGCGATTTAAACCCTTTATTTCTTTTGGCCGATTGTTCTTTAACAACTCAACTGATTACTCAAACATTGTACTATGGTTTTGTTTAACTCTATTTTTGTTTAAATGATTTCCGCTGCAAGTATTTAAACGTTTTGAAGTTTTAGAAAATGAAATTTAGACTTTCGAGCGAAATTTTAAATTTGGTCCAAAGTTTCTTAGTCAAGTTCGAGTTTATGAGTAACAAACTGGGTTCAGAAAACTCGGGGCGTTACAAGGCCAATCGGCCAAACAAGTCGCGGAGACTTACCTGACGTCTGTTGAATGCTAGCTCCGTCCACGAGCGTGGTGCACCTAAGGCAATTCACAACAATTATCATTAAAATGCGTTTGAACCGTTAACGTCCAAATTAATGAAATCCTTAACTAAGGAAATTCTTCTAAAGCTATAACTTAATTAATCGAGGCATTTTAACAACCAATTCGCACTCGATTCTACGAAACATCTAATAGCGAGCTTTTCCAAAAACCCAAAATTCATTAAATTTAACATTTCTCACAAATTAGTTTAACTTCGTCCAATAACGTTCAATACGTCCTTTATATTCATAAACTCGATAAACCTATCAATTTTAAACCCTAAATCGCATTTTCAACATAAACCCTAACGAAACCCTAACGAAACCCTAACATCCTAACTCCGTGAAAACAGAAAACTAACACTCCGCAATCATAGATTCGTACTTAGGGCGTTGATCGGAGGAGAAAACGTAAAGAACGAAGGTCGATTGGAAGAGAAACGGGCGTCAGCCGAAAAGAAATCGCCGCGGGAGGGAAACCAGAAGCTTTTTGGTTTTTCGCGAGGAGAGAAGAAATGAAGAAGAAAGAATTTAGGTTATTTTATAATATTGGTTTGGCAAATTACCATTTTACCCTTTCTTTTGATTTTCTATTTGTTTCGTCCTTCGTTTCATTAATTGGCTAACTATTCGGTTTCTCCAAATCTCCTTATTTCACCAATAAATCCATCTTATTATTTGGGTTCTATTAAAACTGTCCGTTCGCAAAACGGACCTCGTTTACTATTTTTACTAAAACGTCCATGATATTACGAGAAACGTAATTCCCGTAATTTAGCGTCACGACTCCTAAAATTCCCATAATTTACCTAAAATCCATATTAATAATTAGGATCTCAACGAAACTTTTCGTTTGTAAAACGGGCTTGATTTGACATATTTACAAAAATGTCATTTACATTAAAATATTAATATCCCGAAAAGCCGGGTATTACAGGATCTCTATGAAAGATGACCGGCTAAAATACGAAATCTTGATTAGTGTGCCTTGTCGGGATTACGTGCTGGAGTGTAGCACCCCGAGGGGACCTCTATGAAGGATGACCGGCTAAAATACGTAATGGTGGTTCTAGGAATGACCGTCTTGTACGATTATAGGATATGAGCTTACCCGATCCACACGGCTTATGAAATGATTAAAGCAACGAATGGCAAATGAGTATAACTGAGTGTTAGAAACCGCATGTGATAGGATTGGTTGCATTGTGTTTTTATAGCATTCGTTATTCCCTACTTACTAAGCATTAGACTTACGTTTTGTGTTCTATGGTGTAGGTGACGATATTTACCCAGGTGAGATAGACGAGACAGCCCAGGACTAGGCAGCAGTCGGTGGTGTATGGAGCATGCCAGCGCGGGCACTTGTCGGGGCGTCACGACCACGTTCTTCGGGTAGTTTGGTGGGGAGTTGTGGTATTTTGTCTTGAAAATATTTTTCTAGCTATTTTGAGATGGTTGTGAGTTTGGTTGTTTTTGTTGGATAGTTGGTCTGGAATCTGAAACTATTTGATTTCTGGTTTTGATTTCAGATTTGGGTTTTGGAAATTTTAGTCGTTATGTCGCTCGTTTTAGTTTTAAAATAAATAACGTCGGGTTCACGTTCTTTTTTTTTTCGTTATCCGTTTTAAGTTGGTTTTCCAAGATTTTTATGGGACATGGAATCAAGGGTGTTGGGAATGTGTGGGTAAATTTTTAAGTGATTTAGAGGTATTTGGCTTGGAGAAAAATGAAGAAAACTGGAAAAAAGTGAAAAAAATAGAAAAATAGAAAAATGGGCATTTTGGCCGAAGAAACCCGAGAAGGCTCGATCGATCGGCCCCCAGCGCCGATCGATCGGCCACCGGCGCCCAGCGCGCATGCGGCGCCCGGCACACCCATTTTGATTTTTTTTTCCTATTTCCAAAATATTTTGACCTGACTTTTTCCAACATATTTTAAACGTATTTTTGGCACGTTTTCCAACATTTTTTGAGGGTTCGAAAAACCCAAAAACCGAGTTGAATAATTTACGAAAATTATTTTAAACGTCGTTTTAAACACGGTTTGAGTTAGAAAAGTAGCGCACTGAGCCGGGGTGGGTTCGGGGGCGTTACATTTGTACTACTTGAATTGCGATACGTGCACTTGCATAATGTCATTTTTGCACAACAAGTTTTTGCGTGACTAATTTGTTTAGGCATTGAATATTATTTGACAAATTGCACGCAATACTCTAAACCTTGTTCTTCTTTATTCTGTGAAACATGTCTGGCTTCTTTTGTTGACTTGGAACAAACCGAGGAATTACTGTTTTTTTTATTCATAATGAAATATCAATCGCTACAGAGTATAGATGGTTTCTTAGATGGGTGTTGCCCATTAATATAATGCTGTAACTTTCCAGATACATAATTCATGATCTTTTCTTGATTCAAATGGTGTAATTCTTAATTTAACTTGTTCTTATCTTTTATTTGTTTGAATCATTCTATCGTTTTTGCTTTTTATGTTCATTGTTTGATGGGAGATTAAGATATGACACTAAAATAGTCTATAAAAGAAATAGTGAACTTTGTTATGCTGCTAAAATAGTGAACTTCATTGTGATTCTATTTTTAGGAGACTCTTCAGGCGTGACCGAGAACAAATGTGAATTATGTATTTTAATTCTATTTTGATTGATGTGAAGTGTGAACTTTGTAGTTTAATAACTTAATTATGTCGTTGATTAATTAACTATTGTTTTAAGATGGAAAGCATTACTGAAAGTGTAGAGGGTCCTACTCTTAGTCAAATGAAAAGAAAAAAATTATAAGTTTGGAATCATTTTACTAAGATTGAAAGTTCTAATAATAGAACCCTTAGAGAAAAATAATATCATTGTTTACAGTCATATGCATGCCATGCATCAAAGAATGGAACATCAAACTTGAAAAGACACATTCTTACTTGTAACAAATTGCTGGCAAGTAACGATAGGAAGCAACAAACGTTAAGCTATCAAAATATGGGAGGGTGAATAAATGTAACTTGTTTTAGTCTTACAACTTGTCGAGAACTGCTTGCAAAGATGATTATTATTGATGAATTACTTTTGAAATTTGTTGAAGGAGAGGGTTTTAGAACCTATTTACAATATGTTCAACCAAAGTTTTCCATACTTTCTAGAACTACCATTGCACGAGACATTTTGAATATTTATGAGAAAGAAAAAATAAAATTGAAAGATTATTTTAGAAAGACATTTCAACGAGTATGTTTGACTACAGATACATGGACTTCTATACAAAATTTGAGTTACATGGTATTAACTGCTCATTATATTGATAGTGATTGGATCTTGTGTAAGAGAATTATCAATTTTTGCTTGATTTCTAATCATAAAAGCGAAACGATTGGTAGAGAAGTAGAAAGATACTTGTTTGAATGGTAAATTGAAAATTTTTTGACGATTATAGTTGACAATGCTTCTTCAAATGATATTGCAATTTCGTATTTGATCAAAACTATTAAAAATTAGAATGGTTTAGTTTTGAATGGGGAGCATATGCATATGCGATGTTTTGCACACATTTTGAATTTGATTGTGTGTGATGGTTTAAAAGATCATCAAGAGTTGTAACGCCTCGAATTATATAAACCCGGTTCGTTACTCATAAAACTGAACCACACTATGACATTCTGAGAAAATTTCAAAATTTCACTCAACGGTCAAAGTTTGACCCTTAAAACGTTAAAACTTGCAGCGGAAATTCATTTGTATAAAACGACATTTATTAATTAATTAAAATATTAAAGACAATTGGTTGAAAGAAAACAAAACAAAACAGAACACAACACGTCCACCGCGGAACAGTTCCAGCAATAGGAATTGAAACAAAAGGTATCCACCGCTAAACATAGTCAGCGGCAGAAGCAGAAACAAAATAGTCTCAGCGGTGGACGTACAGACAGAATACGTCTTCTACTATCGAACACCCACCGCTCACGTCAGTCGAACGATGCGTCGACTACACACATCCACCGGTTACAAAATGACAAAAATCTATTACTCACATCTACGCTCACATCCATCGGTCACAAGACAAACCTATCACTTCTACGCTCACATCCACCGATCACAAAACGACAAAACCTAATACTCACTTCTACGCTCACATCCATCGGTCACAAAACGACAAAACCTAATACTCACTTCTACGCTCACATCCATCAATCACTAAACGACAAAACCTAATACTCACATCTACGCTCACATCCATCGGTCACAAAACGACAAAACCTAATACTCACTTCTATGCTCACATCCACCAATCACAAAACGACAAAACCTAATACTCACTTCTACGCTCACATCCACCGATCACAAAACGACAAAACCTAATACTCACTTCTACGCTCACATCCACCGATCACAAAACGACAAAACCTAATACTCACTTCTACGCTCACATCCACCAATCACAAAACGACAAAACCTAATACTCACTTCTACGCTCACATCCACCAATCACAAAACGACAAAACCTAATACTCACTTCTACGCTCACATCCACCGGTCACAAAATGACAAAACCTAATACTCACTTCTACATCCACCGGTTACAAAATGACAAAATCTATTACTCACATCTACGCTCACATCCATCGGTCACAAAACGACAAAACCTAATACTCACTTCTACGCTCACATCCACCGATCACAAAACGACAAAACCTAAAAACCTAATACTCACTTCTACGCTCACATTCCCTAGTCACAAAATGACAAAACCTAATACTCACTTCTACGCTCACATCCACCGGTCACAAAATGACAAAGTCTACTACTCACATCCACCGGTGGACTACATCCACCGATAGACAATAATACACAACGTCCACCGGTGGACTACATCCACCGATCGACAATAACACTCAACATAACAGCATATCAACCATTTTCACTCTAAACAAAGAAAAACTCCGACTACCAAAAGAGCTTGTACATTTTACTGAAAATCATTCAAAACAACATAAGTCCACGACTTTCTAAAAATATCCAGCAAAGCAACAACCTCTAAACCAAATCATATTTTTCATACTCAGAACAAGAAAACCATAAAGTTGTTAAAAACATCAAAACTACTAATGTTATTAAAACCCTCTACACACTTCCACAAAACACTTAACCACTGAAACTTCATATATAGACAATAGTTAAACCGCCTCATCTGAACACCAAATCGTGGCATTGAAGTGCTCCCCCAATCAGCCTAGTCCTCAACATGCTCAGAGAACACACATTCTGAGGCTTCTTCACCTACATCACAAAACTCATCTATTGGCCTAATGCTAAATAAGTAGAGCAATAATGAAATGATATGCTGAAACATAAATCCTAGTCATGCAGTTTCTACTTTCACGTCTCAGTTGCATTCACATTCTTTCTCTGATCTAATCCCTCGGTTCTATTGGGAATTGGATCAATTTTCCCAAAGTCATACATCTTCTTCATAAATTAAGGGGCGGATTAGTTCCCTTAACAGCTGATCTGATCCTATATTCCATTGGGAAGTGGATCAATTTTCCCAAAGTTATAAATCCTCTTCATAAGTTAAGGGGCAGATTAGTTCCCTTAATAGCTGGTCTATTACAATCTGTTCATGCCTTACCATGCCTTTACATGTAAATTCATTTTCGTAATATTTCCAAAAATATGATGCATGGCATACAGGAAACATTCAATTATGTATAAACCTACTGTTTTGTGATGTAGGCCCGAAGACACACACATAATCTACTTACCTGACTTCTTGGGAAAAGTTGGGTTGCAAGCTACCTCGGGATTTTTCTCACCTAAAATCATAAACAGAGCGTTAATTCAATCTTCACTATAACTCATTCTAAACCGTTCAGAAACCTAAGGAAGCTAACTTGGAACTCTATTAATCATGCATTCTAGGTTTATCACCTAAACTCAAACCTACTCTCATTCACAACATTCCCAAAACACACATTGTACTCTCTCTGCTATCTAGCCACTAAAACTCAAAAAAACTCGCCTAGGTTGAGGAATGGAAATCGGATAGGAAATCACCTGGAGAGCTCTGCTGAGCTTGAGCTGAATACCGAGAAAGGAAAAATGAGAAAACAGTAGCGGCTAAACCTCACTAAACCCTCCCTTAAATACGTAATCCAGTATAAATCTCAAATTACCATTATGCCCTTACTTAGTCACTCATTAACTTAATCAATAATTCTCTCAATTTCATCCATAAAGTGTACACTATTAGTTGACAAGCTAAAATCGGTTCAATGGAACTGGGTGTTACAAGAGTCTATCGCAAGAGTTCGTGGAGTTGTGAAATATGTTCGATCATCACCTGCAAGGCTACAATAATTTAGAAATTGTGTTGAAAATGTAAAAATCAGTTGCAAAAGTAATGTTTGTCTTGATGTACCCATTAGATGTTAGAAAGCGCCGAAAAGTATGCAAGAGCTTTTGCAAAGTTAATTGAAATTGATAGCCATTATTTTCTTGATTTGGGCAGGGAAAGCGAAATACCACCCATAATAGAAGACTAGGCTAATATTAGAAAGCTTATCAAAATTTTTTAAGATCTTTTACGACACAACTGTTGCCGTTTAGGCTCCCTCATATGTTGCCTCGAATATTTATATTAGTGAAGTGTGTAATTTGAAAATGGTTATCCCAAGTACTCTGAGTGTGATAATGCAGTGATGAGGAGAATGACTATTGATATGCAGAGAAAGTTTGATAAATATTGGGGTATTTGTGATAAAATCAATTGGTTGATGTATGTGGCAATTGTACTAGATCTTAGATGTAAAATAGAGTTTTTGAAATATTGTCTCACCATGTTGTTTGATGTTGAGAAGACAAATGATTTAGTGTAACACCCCGAGTTATCTGAACCCGGTTTGTTATTCATAAACCTGAAGATAACTAAGAAACTTTGGACTAAATTTTTTTTTTTTGACTTAGCTCAACAGCCAGAATTTGACATAAACTAAATCTCAAAAACATTTAAAACTTGCAGCGGAAATCATTTGGAATGTAAGAAGCAATCGGCCCAAAAAGAAATAGAGGTTTTTAAAAAAATCGTGAAATACATGGGGGGTCGCAGAAGTCAAAAGCATCTGCCGATGGATAAAGTCAACGGAAGAAGCAAGAACAGCAAATAGAAGGCTTCTACCGATGACGTGGACCAGAAGAGTTGGAAACAAAAGACATCTCTCGGTGGACTGCATCTACCGATGACGTCAGCCAGATAAATTAATTATCCAACATCGTCCGATCGCAAAACGACGAGTTTTGCGACTCGCACCTACCGGTGGCTAAACGACAAAATCTCTCATTTCATCTTCCGATAAAATAAACTGCATACACCAACCACTAAACGACAAAGCATAATACTCACTTGTACCGATAGTGCAAAATCTACATCTTCCGATAGAATGAGAACTACATCTTCCGATGACTTTACTGAAACATCATCCGATGACTTTACTGAAGACATCTTCCGATAGAATTAGAACTACATCTTCCGATGACTTTACTGGAGACATCTTCCGACAGACGACATAATTATAACTCAACCTCTACCGATAGACATCATCTACCGATAGAGAGCAGAGCGACATACCTACAACTCCTTGCTATACAACACGACTCTAACTATAGAAAGAATCTACTTACATTACTGGAATCATTCAAAACAATCCTAACCAATGCAATACTCAAAAATCCGGCAAGTGCCAACGTCAAATCTCAACAGAATACTAATATCAGAAAAGAAAACTCAAAACATTTTCAAAACATTGAAACAACTACTGTCATGAAAACTCAACCTATTTAAATTGAAACATTGTCAACTAAATCTTCACTCCAACAGACATCAGTTAAACCGCCTCATCAAATACCAAATCCGTGGCATGAGTATTCTCCTCCAACCAGCCTATCCCTTAATAAACTCAGAGAATTCACCTACTGTCGCTTCTTCACCTACATCACAAAACTCATCTATTAGCCTAATGCTAAGTAAGTAAAGCAGTAATGAAATGAAATACTGAACATAAATTCTTAAACATGCAGTTTCTACTTTCTCATCTCAGTTGCATTCACATTCATTCATAAGCTGATCTGATCCCTCAGTTCCCTTGGGAAGTGGATCAATTTTTCCAATATTATACATCCTCTACTCGATTAAGGGGCGGATGAATTCCCTTATAGCTGATTGATCCTGTGCCCTTGAGAATCCCTCTGTTCCCTTGAGAGTGGAATCAATTCTCCCAATGTTATAAAATCCCTTCATAAATTAAGGGGTCGATTAGTTCCCTTAATAGCTGATTTGATCCCTCTGTTCCCTTGAGAGTGGAATCAATTCTCCCAATGTTATAAAATCCCTTCATAAATTAAGGGGTCGATTAGTTCCCTTAATAGCTGATTTGATCCCTCTGTTCCCTTGAGAGTGGAATCAATTCTCCCAATGTTATAAAATCCCTTCATAAATTAAGGGGTCGATTAGTTCCCTTAATAGCTGATTTGATCCCTCTGTTCCCTTGAGAGTGGAATCAATTCTCCCAATGTTATAAAATCCCTTCATAAATTAAGGGGTCGATTAGTTCCCTTAATAGCTGATTTGATCCCTCTGTTCCCTTGAGAGTGGAATCAATTCTCCCAATGTTATAAAATCCCTTCATAAATTAAGGGGTCGATTAGTTCCCTTAATAGCTGATTTGATCCCTCTGTTCCCTTGAGAGTGGAATCAATTCTCCCAATGTTATAAAATCCCTTCATAAATTAAGGGGTCGATTAGTTCCCTTAATAGTTTGTCTGTCACATTTAGTTCATGCCTCACCATCCCTACATGGAAATTAATTTCGTAATCTTTCAGAAAAACATGATGCATGACATACAAAATCATTCACAAGATACATAACCCTACTGTTTTGTGATGTAGGCCCGAAGGCACATGCATACTTTACTTACCTGGTCTTCTGGAAGGTTTGGTTGAAATCTCCTTCGGGAATTTGCTCGAACCTAAATCCATAAACCGATTATTAATTAAACTTTCACTAAACTTCATCCTATTCAACCAGAGACCTAAGGAAACTAATTGAGAACTCTGGTCATAATGCATTCTCAATACTGCACTAAACTGAAACTGACGCTCATCTATAGTATCCTCGAAACCTTTGCATTGGACTCCCTCGGCTATCTAACTGCTAAAATATAAGAAATGGGGAAAAACTTAGATAGAAGAAGAGTCTGGTGGAGGATTCGCCGAGAGCTCCGCTGAGCTCGAGCTGGATACCGAAAAGGAGTAAATGATGAAACAGTGGCGGCTACAGTGCATAAATCTCTAAACCCCTTCCCTTAAATAGGTTATCTACTTTTAAATTGTCAAATTACATAAATGCCCTTGCTTAGTCACTCATTAACCTAATCAATAACTCTCCCAATTCTTTCATGAAATTGCACATCATTAATTGATAAGTTAAATTCGGTTTAATTGAAACCGGGTGCTACAATCTACCCTCCTTAAAAGAATTTTGTCCTCAAAATTCAGTACCTGAATAATTCTGGATGTTGGTCCATCATGTCTTGTTGGCGCTCCCAAGTGGTCTCCTCTATGTTCTTGTTGTGCCATAAGACTTTTACTAGTGGAACCTCTTTGTTGCGCAATACCTTCACTGCATAATCTAAGATCTTTACTGGTTTCTCTTCATAGGCAAGGGTAGGATGAATCTCAAGGTCTTGCTGTTTCACGATTTGATATGGATTCCTTATGCATTTCTTCAACATAGAAACATGGAACACACTGTGTATCCCATCCATAGACGCCGGTAGCTGCAACTGATAGGCTACCCTCCCAACTCTCTTCAGAATAGTGAATGGTCCAATAAATCTGGGGTTCAACTTTCCTCTCTTTCCAAATCTCATCACTCCTTTGAAAGGTGACATCTTAAGGAAAACTTCATTACCAACATCAAATTCCAGTTCTCTTCGTCTTTTGTCTGCATAGCTTTTCTGCCGGCTTTGAGCTGTCAAGATTCTTTGTCGGATAAGAGCAATTTTCTCCACTGTTTGCTGCACGATGTCAGGACCAATCAATTGTGCTTCTCCAACTTCATCCCAATACAATGGAGATCTGCACTTCCGTCCATATAATGCCTCGTACGGTGCCATGCCTATTGTTGTCTGAAAACTGTTATTATAAGAAAATTCAATCAATGACAAGTATTTGCTCCATGAACCTTGAAAGTCTAAGACACATGCACGGAGCATATCTTCTAATGTTTGAATAGTTCTTTCGGATTGTCCATCTGTTTGAGGGTGGAAAGCTGTGCTAAAACTAAGCTGTGTTCCCATAGCCTTGTGCAAACTTTTCCAAAATTTAGAAGTAAATCTAGTGTCTCGGTCTGAAACTATGGTGTTTGGAACTCCATGCAGTCTAACAACTTCATGCACATACAACTCAGCCAGTTGATCCATCGAGTATGTTATCTTCATTGGCAGAAAGTGAGCAGATTTGGTTAAACGATCAACTATTACCCAAATTGCATCGTGACCCTTTGCTGTTCTAGGTAATCCTATAACAAAATCCATCGTTATTTGTTCCCATTTCCATTCGGGAACTGGTAAGGGCTGTAACGTTCCAGCAGGTCTCTGATGTTCAGCTTTGACTTGCTGGCAGATCAGACAGGACTCCACATACTCCGCCACACTTCTTTTCATACCTGGCCACCAATAATGTTGCTTGAGATCTCTGTACATTTTCGTACTCCCGGGATGAACAGAGAGTCTAGAAGAATGTGCCTCAGATAGGATTCCCTTCCTAAGTTCAGTATTAGCCGGAACAAACCATTTGTTCCGAAACTTGAGAATTCCATCAACTGAGCAGTTGAAACCCGACTTGTCAGTAGAATCCATGCACAACTTATACTTATTGCATTCAGTGTCATTCATTTGAACTTCCTTTATTCTCTCCAAAATAGTAGGCCTTAAAGATATGGCCGAAAGCATAGCTGTCATACTAGACACAACTTCCAGGTTGAATCTTTGGAATTCTGTCTCTAAAGCTATTGGTATGTCTAGAGTCAGTGTGGAGACTGAAGGGGTCACTCTACTCAAAGCATCAGCCACTACATTCGCCTTGACAGGGTGATACTTAATCTCAAAATCATAATCTTTGACAAACTCTAACCACCTACGTTGCCTCATATTCAGTTCCTTTTGCGTGAAAATGTATTTCAGACTTTTATGATCCGAAAATATCTCACAAGTTTGTCCATACAGATAGTGCCTCCAAATCTTTAATGCGAAGACCACAGCAGCTAATTCTAAGTCATGTGTAGGGTAATTCTTTTCATGTACTTTTAACTGCCTAGAAGCATAAGCTATAACCTTTCCATCTTGCATCAACACACAACCTAGTCCGATTTTGGAAGCGTCACAATAAATTCTAAATTTACCATCTTCATCTGGAAGGGTTAAGATTGGGGCATTGGTCAGTTTCTGTTTCAAGGTCTGAAAGCTACGTTCACATTCTTCAGTCCACATATACATCACATGTTTCCTTGTTAACCTAGTAAGGGGTGTTGCAATCTTTGAAAATCCTTCAATAAATTTTCTATAATATCCCGCTAATCCAAGGAAACTTCGAATATCAGTAGCATTCCTTGGTTGAGGCCACTCCTTGACTGCTTCAACCTTGGCTGGATCGACAGATATTCCATCTCCAGAAATCACGTGACCAAGAAAGTGAACTTTGTCCAACCAAAACTTACACTTGGAAAACTTAGCATACAGTTGGTGCTGCCTTAGTAATCCTAAATAGATTAGAATGTCATCTATGAATACAATGACAAACTTGTCCAAATACTCGTGAAACACTCTATTCATAAGATCCATGAAGGCTGCTGGTGCATTTGTCAAACCAAAAGACATGACCAAAAACTCATAATGTCCATACCTTGTGCGAAAGGCAGTCTTTGGGATATCTTCTGATTTAACCTTCAACTGGTAATAACCGGATCTAAGGTCAATCTTAGAGAAAACTCTTGCACCCTTAAGCTGGTCAAATAAGTCATCAATCCTCGGCAAAGGGTACTTGTTCTTGACAGTTAACTTATTTAATTCTCTATAATCAATGCACATACGCATTGATCCATCTTTCTTTTTGACAAAGAGGACAGGTGCACCCCACGGTGAAAAGCTAGGGCGTATGAACCCTTTCTCCAATAAATCCTCTAATTGCCTCTTCAATTCCTTAAGTTCTGTTGGTGCTAATCTATATGGATTCTTAGATACAGGCTCAGCGCCTGGGTAGACATCCACAACAAATTCGACTTCTCTATCTGGTGGCAAGCCAGGAAGGTCATCTAGGAATACCTCCGGAAAATCTTGGACAACTAAAACATTCTTGGGGTTTGATTTTTCTACTAGTTGTGTGTCTAAAATATTGACCAAAAAGCACAAATACTCCCTGCATGAGGAGGGTCTAAAATCGATAAAAGTCATTACAGTCATTTCCTTACTCTTCTTTAGAGCTTGAAAGGTATGGTTTAAACTTCCAGGGGGTTGAAAACTAACAACTCCAGTCCTACAATCTATTGTGGCATAATGTTTAAATAACCAATCTATTCCTAGGATTACATCAAATCCCATTATGTCCATAACGATGAGATCGGCAGGCAAGTTCTTGTTTCCTACTAATACAACACTATCAGGCATCATTTGGTTAGAGTGCATGCGTTCACCAGAGGGTAGGGCAACTTTGAACACATGTTCGAAAGAAGTAAACCGTACGTCTAACTTATCAGCAAATGCAGAGGCTATAAAAGAATGTGTTGCACCCGAATCTATCAAAGTAAAAGTAGGTATAGAGTTGATCAGTATTGTACCTGACACCACAGCAGGCCGGTCCTCATCACAGGACTCCATCATGGAGAATATTCTTGGCTTAATCTTGACAGGGCCACCCTTCAAAGCTGGACAGTCTCTGTTGACATGGCCAACCTTGTTGCAATGGAAACATCGAATGACCCGGAGCTTTAGGCAATCCTTGTACAAGTGTCCAACCTGTTCACAGTTGAAGCATTTACCTGATCCAAATCTACACTCCCCCAAGTGATTCTTTGAACATTTCGGGCACTAAGGGAACTTCTGGGTATTCAGTACCTTCTTTCCAGATCCTTGGTTATTTTGGCCTTCACTTGTCCTCTTCACTCCCCTCTGATGGTGTGGCTAGATAAACTTTTGCGAAACCTCCTTTGGTCCGGCACACTTCCTTTCGGCTTCTTCCACTTCCATAGCAGTGGACACAACTTCACTAAATGTCAAGCCTTTGATGCCACAGAATTTGACTCCTCGGTAAATCTCCGGCTTCAGTCCATGCACAAATTTGAACACCTTATCCTCGTCCTTATGAGCAAAATGTCCAGCAAACCTGGACAAGGACTCAAATTGCCTACTGTACTCTGCCACCGACCCTGTCTGCTTCAAATTCAGAAACTCTAACTTCTTCGCGGTTTGGACCGTGCTGTTAAAATACTTCCCATAGAAAATGTCCTTGAATTGTGACCAAGGCATTGCCAAAACATCTGTGGTGGTCTCTATTGTTTCCCACCAGAGTTGAGCTTCACCAGCCAAATGGAACGTGGCCAACGTGACTTTGTCTTCTTCTCCAACATTGGCACACCTAAACATACTCTCGATCTTTCTAAGCCATCCTTCAGTAATAACTTGATCAGATGACTGTCCATCAAACGTGGGTGGTCTCAGTCTTCGGAATCTATCTCCAGAATGTTCACTGCTAGAACCCGAGTTGGCACTTCCTTGTGTCTCCCGGCTCAACAGCACTCCTAGTTGATCAGACTGTTGACGCACTATATCAGTCTGCTGACGCATCAATTCTGTCAGCTGCCTAATTACACTAGAGTCCTCCTCCCGCCTCGGACTTGGTATCTCTCTTGGTAATCTTGGTCTTCCTGGTGGTCTAGACATTTGCTATATTCCTGTACAAGGTTAAGTACACCCTTAAACTTCTAATAGCTAAGGTTAAGATAAACACTTACAGTTGTTGGAGCACCTCCATGCAACGATTGGCACTGATGAGTAATCTTTTGAACGGTTTAACTGAATGTCTCTGATACCATTCTGTAACACCCCGAGTTATCTGAACCCGGTTTGTTATTCATAAACCTGAAGATAACTAAGAAACTTTGGACCAAATTTTTTTTTTTTTTACTTAGCTCAACAGCCAGAATTTGACATAAACTAAATCTCAAAAACATTTAAAACTTGCAGTGGAAATCATTTGGAATGTAAGATGCAATCGGCCCAAAAAGAAATAGAGGTTTTTAAAAAAATCGTGAAATACATGGGGAGTCGCAGAAGTCAAAAGCATCTACCGATGGATAAAGTCAACGGAAGAAGCAAGAACAGCAAATAGAAGGCTTCTACCGATGACGTGGACCAGAAGAGTTGGAAACAAAAGACATCTCTCGGTGGACTGCATCTACCGATGACGTCAGCCGGATAAATTAATTATCCAACATCGTCCGATCGCAAAACGACGAGTTTTGCGACTCACACCTACCGGTGGCTAAACGACAAAATCTCTCACTTCATCTTCCGATAAAATAAACTGCATACACCGACCACTAAACGACAAAGCATAATACTCACTCGTACCGATAGTGCAAAATCTACATCTTCCGATAGAATGAGAACTACATCTTCCGATGACTTTACTGAAACATCATCCGATGACTTTACTGAAAACATCTTCCGATAGAATTAGAACTACATCTTCCGATGACTTTACTGGAGACATCTTCCAATAGACGACATAATTATAACTCAACCTCTACTGATGACATCATCTACTGATAGAGAGCAGAGCGACATATCTACAACTCCTTGTTATACAACACGACTCTAACTACAGAAAGAATCTACTTACATTACTGGAATCATTCAAAACAATCCTAACCAATGCAATACTCAAAAATCCGGCAAGTGCCAACATCAAATCTCAACAGAATACTAATATCAGAAAAGAAAACTCAAAACATTGAAACAACTTCAAAAAACTCAACCTATTTAATTGAACATTGTCAACTAATCTTCACTCCAACAGACACCAGTTAAACCGCCTCATCAAATACCAGATCCGTGGCTGAGTATGCTCCTCCAACCAGGCCTATCCCTCAATAAACCTCAGAGAATTAACCTACTGTCGCTTATTCACCTACATCACAAAACTCATCTATTAGCCTAATGCTAAGTAAGTAAAGCAGTAATGAAATGAATACTGAACATAAATTCCTAAACATGCAGTTTCTACTTTTCTCATCTCAGTTTGCATTCACATTCATTCATAAGCTGATCTGATCCCTTAATAGCTGATTTGATCCCTCTGTTCCCTTGGGAAGTGGATCAATTTTCCCAATGTTATACGTCCTCTACTCGATTAAGAGGCGGATGAATTCCCTTAATAGCTGATTTGATCCCTCTGTTCCCTTGGGAAGTGGATCAATTTTCCCAATGTTATACGTCCTCTACTCGATTAAGAGGCGGATGAATTCCCTTAATAGCTGATTTGATCCCTCTGTTCCCTTGGGAAGTGGATCAATTTTCCCAATGTTATACGTCCTCTACTCGATTAAGAGGCGGATGAATTCCCTTAATAGCTGATTTGATCCCTCTGTTCCCTTGGGAAGTGGATCAATTTTCCCAATGTTATACGTCCTCTACTCGATTAAGAGGCGGATGAATTCCCTTAATAGCTGATTTGATCCCTCTGTTCCCTTGGGAAGTGGATCAATTTTCCCAATGTTATACGTCCTCTACTCGATTAAGAGGCGGATGAATTCCCTTAATAGCTGATTTGATCCCTCTGTTCCCTTGGGAAGTGGATCAATTTTCCCAATGTTATACGTCCTCTACTCGATTAAGAGGCGGATGAATTCCCTTAATAGCTGATTTGATCCCTCTGTTCCCTTGGGAAGTGGATCAATTTTCCCAATGTTATACGTCCTCTACTCGATTAAGAGGCGGATGAATTCCCTTAATAGCTGATTTGATCCCTCTGTTCCCTTGGGAAGTGGATCAATTTTCCCAATGTTATACGTCCTCTACTCGATTAAGAGGCGGATGAATTCCCTTAATAGCTGATTTGATCCCTCTGTTCCCTTGGGAAGTGGATCAATTTTCCCAATGTTATACGTCCTCTACTCGATTAAGAGGCGGATGAATTCCCTTAATAGCTGATTTGATCCCTCTGTTCCCTTGGGAATGGGATCAATTCTCTCAATGTTATAAAATCCCTTCATAAATTAAGGGGTCAATTAATTCCCTTAATAGCTGATTTGATCCCTCGGTTCCCTTGGGAAGTGGATCAATTTTCCCAATGTTATACGTCCTCTACTCGATTAAGAGGCGGATGAATTCCCTTAATAGCTGATTTGATCCCTCTGTTCCCTTGGGAATGGGATCAATTCTCTCAATGTTATAAAATCCCTTCATAAATTAAGGGGTCAATTAGTTCCCTTAATAGTTTGTCTGTCACATTCAGTTCATGCCTCACCATCCCTACATGGAAATTCATTTTCATAATCTTTCAGAAAAACATGATGCATGACATACAAAATCATTCACAAGATACATAACCCTACTGTTTTGTGATGTAGGCCCGAAGGCACATGCATACTTTACTTACCTAGTCTTCTGGAAGGTTTGGTTGAAATCTCCTTCGGGAATTTGCTCGAACCTAAATCCATAAACCGATCATTAATTAAACCTTCACTAAACTTCATCCTATTCAACCAGAGACCTAAGGAAACTAATTGAGAACTCTGGTCATAATGCATTCTCGATACTGCACTAAACTGAAACTGACGCTCATCTATAGTATCCTCGAAACCTTCACATTGGACTCCCTCGGCTATCTAACTGCTAAAATATAAGAAATTGAGAAAAACTTACTTAGATAGAAGAAGAGTCTGGTGGAGGATTCGCCGAGAGCTCCGCTGAGCTCGAGCTGGACACCGAAAAGGAGTAAATGATGAAACAGTGGCGGCTACAGTGCATAAATCTCTAAACCTCTTCCCTTAAATAAGTTATCTACTTTTAAATTGCCAAATTACATAAATGCCCTTTCTTAGTCACTCATTAACCTAATCAATAACTCTCTCAATTCTTCCATGAAATTGCACATCATTAATTAATAAGTTAAATTCGGTTTAATTGAAACCGGGTGCTACATTTAGTGAGACAAGTAGAAATTGTGATTGAAAGATTATATCTCGAGTATAAATCTGATTTGGGTTTTGAAATTTCGGAAGATAATTCTAGTATAATGATTGGAACGACTTCTACCGTAATGAGACAAAGTAGTAGTTTGACTCACAATAAGGTATATGAGATGTTTTGTAATCGTCATAATGAGCTTGACGTTTCAAATAATAAAACTGAAGTTTATCAATATTTATCTGAAGGACTAGAAAGGTTTTTAGATAAAAGTGATATTCTAATATGGTGAAAAATGAATTCTTTGAAATTTTCACTGTTGAGTAAAATGGCAAGGGATATATTAGTTATCCCAATTTCGACAGTTCCTTCAGAGTCAGTTTTTAGTAGCGGAGGCCTTGTATTGGATTCATTTTGTAGTTCTTTGTCCCCAAAGACTATCGAGGCACTCATTTTCACTCAAAGTTGGATTCGAACGTCAAAATATCAATCTATCAACATTAATTATTCAGTGGATGATTTTGACGATGTGTAACAAGGTGTGTTTTACATCTTTGTTTTCTTTTCATTTTATATTTTTGATTCATTTTGCCTAATTGGTTTTTCAATTACATTTTACAGAATTTACATCAACTAATGAAGATAGAGATAGTGTTCTGATTTTGGTGGAGATAGTTTTACATTTTTTCGTTTTGATAATGATAATTTTAAGTTTTAAATTTTTAGTTGAGATAGTGGATGATAATTTTAAGTTTTAAATTTTTAGTTGGCACAATAATTTTTTAGTTGAGATAGTGGATGATAATTTTAAGTTTTAAATTTTTAGTTGGCACAATAATTTTTTAGTTGAGATAGTGGATGATAATTTTAAGTTTTAAATTTTTAGTTGGAGCAATAATTTTAATTTTAGATTTTAAATTTTTAGTTGAGATAGTGGATGATAATTTTAAGTTTTAAATTTTTAGTTGGAGCAATAATTTTAATTTTAGATTTTAAATTTTTAGTTGGAGCAATAATTTTAATTTTAGATTTTAAATTTTTAGTTGGCACAATAATTTTTTAGTTGAGATAGTGGATGATAATTTTAAGTTTTAAATTTTTAGTTGAGATAGTGGATGATAATTTTAAGTTTTAAATTTTTAGTTGAGATAGTGGATGATAATTTTAAGTTTTAAATTTTTAGTTGGCACAATAATTTTGGAGCAATAATTTAATTTTAGATTTAAATTTTTAGTTGGCACATAATTTTTTAGTTGAGATAGTGGATGATAATTTTAAGTTTTAATTTCTTTTTTAATATGTCATACGTTGATGGAGAAGACAACAGAAAAGTTGTGGTCCGCTTCCTTTAAACAAGCAATTGTTCCCACCTTTGGAGCTAAAACAAGTGGTGGGTACAAGTGATGGAGGTGAATTTTTTTTTTTTTTTTTTTTATAAAATGTCAAAAATGGAACCGACCCAAAACAGAACTGAAAGTTTCGGTTCGGTTACGGGTCAATTCCGACTGGACTGCCTTACTAGTTTTGGGTTAAATCCCAAAAATCGAATCCTTGTCAGTTCGGTTCGGTTTTACTCCAAAACCGAACCGAACTGACAAATGTCCACTCCTAATTAGTGCTCTTAGTATAATATTATCCGCTTTGTAAAGGAGCCCTCACAGATTTATTTTTGAGGTTAGCGCAAAACGCGTTGTATTAGGTATGAAGGATAACTCTATTTATAAACTATACACTTTTTACTCTCTCAAACGATGTGAGATTGTACACTCCCACTACTATAGGTTGGACCCTCACAATTAATAGAATGTTAATTTTTTTTGCCTTCACATAGTAGAAAAATTACATTTTAAAACTTACATTAGGTGTTACAAAGTAGCATTACATTTCTATGTCTATTACTTAACTTGAATTATCACTTTTATTTATTGAATGAAAGAATGAATAAATTAATGTAATATGGGTTTTGTACCGTTCATATGTAGGATTTTTTTCAAGGTTGGCACCACAATGCTACATGCTTAGCGTCACGACAACCTTGAAGTTCTTACCCAGCACTGCAACATCGATGAACGAGCACCACAATGTTGAGCCCTTCCCAATAAAATTGTGACGTGGCGCTAAATGGTTCCTTAACCCAAACGTCTACATGTACATGTCACTCGAGATGGATCTTACCTATGTTGTGGGATCTACTAAATTTATATTATATTAAGAAATAAATTATTATTCAAATTGGATTAAAATAAAGACCAATAATTGTCTCAACTATCATAAAAGTTTTAAAAAATGAAATAATTGTTCGTGGGACATGTGAGAGACGATGGTCGGTGGCAAGACAAGAATCCAAGGCCTAAACTATTGTCGAAATTTATAATTACTTTATATTTAAGAATCCACTGCTCAACAAACCTAATATTGTGCCTTAAAATATTATAATATGTATCTTCATTATTTTAGATACTTTTTTACTCTCTCAAACGATGTGAGATTGTACACTCCCACTACTATAGGTTGGACCCTCACAATTAATAGAATGTTAATTTTTTTTGCCTTCACATAGTAGAAAAATTACATTTTAAAACTTACATTAGGTGTTACAAAGTAGCATTACATTTCTATGTCTATTACTTAACTTGAATTATCACTTTTATTTATTGAATGAAAGAATGAATAAATTAATGTAATATGGGTTTTGTACCGTTCATATGTAGGATTTTTTTCAAGGTTGGCACCACAATGCTACATGCTTAGCGTCACGACAACCTTGAAGTTCTTACCCAGCACTGCAACATCGATGAACGAGCACCACAATGTTGAGCCCTTCCCAATAAAATTGTGACGTGGCGCTAAATGGTTCCTTAACCCAAACGTCTACATGTACATGTCACTCGAGATGGATCTTACCTATGTTGTGGGATCTACTAAATTTATATTATATTAAGAAATAAATTATTATTCAAATTGGATTAAAATAAAGACCAATAATTGTCTCAACTATCATAAAAGTTTTAAAAAATGAAATAATTGTTCGTGGGACATGTGAGAGACGATGGTCGGTGGCAAGACAAGAATCCAAGGCCTAAACTATTGTCGAAATTTATAATTACTTTATATTTAAGAATCCACTGCTCAACAAACCTAATATTGTGCCTTAAAATATTATAATATGTATCTTCATTATTTTAGATACTTTTTTACTCTTTTAGATTAGATTTTCAATAACGTGTAATGATTTAAAACTTATTATTTGTTCTTGTCACAATGAGATTTCTTTTGTCAAATAAGTTTAAATTTATGTTTTTTTACAAATTAACATTTAGTAGTGATATTCGTTCTTTGCCTTTGTTTCTCTAGAAAGATTGTTTATGTAAGTTTTAATGTCATGTTTTTCGTTTTTGTACATTGTTCAACTTCTAACATCAACAATTAAGTAACCGACAAAGACTAAATAACTGTTTATTTAATTTTAAATAAAATAAGAGAGTGTTATTATCTTGAGTTGAGGACACATTTATTACAAATAAATTAACTCCTTAAAAGTTGTAAAGTAATTCACTACTATAAGTAGGGTGGGCAGAACCAGCCCGGAACTGCAAAATCGGACCGGACCGGTGGTCCAGGCCGGTTCTTGGGCGGTTCTGCCTTCCATGGAACCGGTTCCGGTTCCATGGATTGGAGAACCAGGAATCGCGATCTTGTACCTGGTTCCCCATGCCAAGACTAGGAATTCACACGGGAGAACTGACCATGGGTTGGCTCGGTGGATTATCCGACCCATGGGTCGGATAATTAAAAAAAAAAAAGAAACAAAACCAAGCCCTCGCCCGATGCCCGGCAGACCTCAGTAACCTGTAACTCAGCAGTCTCAGCTCAGTTCACAGTTCACATTCCTCAGCAGACAGCTGAACGCACTGACGACCCGACCTTCAAAGATCAACTCTTTGCCACACAGAAGAATGTAAATTAAGTTCCAGAAATAGAAGAAAAAAAAAAAACAATTACTCACCAGCCACCATTGACGTTCTTTCAATTGGACCCACGTCTCATCGCTTTCTATGACTACTTTTTCCTCCCCCCGCCAGACCTCAGTAACCTGTAACTCAGCAGTCTCAGCTCAGTTCACAGTTCACATTCCTCAGCAGACAGCTGAACGCACTGACGACCCGACCTTCAAAGATCAACTCTTTGCCACACAGAAGAATGTAAATTAAGTTCCAGAAATAGAAGAAAAAAAAAAAACAATTACTCACCAGCCACCATTGACGTTCTTTCAATTTGGACCCACGTCTCAATCGCTTTCTATGACTACTTTTTCCTTCTCTCTCTCTCTCTCTCAAAGATGATGCGAAGTTGAAACCCTTGCGATCATCCATCTTTCTCTTCTTCTCTTTTCTGCCCATCTGGCTATGGAAGATCACAGCCGATCGCAAGGCAGCGGAGGGATGGAGATGGAGAGGTACTACGGTTAGCTTAGGCCTCCACCTTCCTATGATTTCAGGTCTTACATCCTCTGCTCAAACCCAGATCGGAAATAAGGATTCTAATTTCAAGAAAGGGGAAAACACTTTTTCTTCTTCTTCCTATTCCTGGGAGGGAACCAGTTCCGGTTTCGAGAAATAAATTCCCGAAACCAACAGTCTGGTTCGGTTTCGAGTCAGAATCAGCCCGAACTGGACCAGACCGTGCCCAGCCCTAACCATAAGAGGCATGCCAAAATAGAAACGCTTAATTAAATGATCCGACCTTCAACAAAAACTCAATTGTCTAGTCTAAGACATTAACCCTTAATTCATAGTAGAAGACTTAAAACTAAGATTTAACAAGCTATAATTCACAAATAGGGATTAAATGCAATAAATGAAGTCTAGCAAGAATAGTTGTGCAAGAAATTAAATTGTGTCACCAATATAAAATTATACAAACTAGAGATTAAGGAAAGAAATAAAAAATAAACCTCATCAAGGGAAAAGTAAACACTTTGAACGAAAAACATGAAAGGAACTCTACTGACTTGGTCACTTCCGATCTTGACTTCTACGATAGAAAAGGTCTAATAATTCAAAGTGAGCTGAATAAACTTGGTAAGGATACCTATCTCTATACCCCATGTCTGAAAATTGGTTTTATTTAATAAAACACGTGTATTAAAATGTTTGCATGCATGAATTTATATCCAAAGTATTACTATCTTAAAAGTGGGTAACAAGAACTATTTGTAGCAAAAGTATAAAACATAGGGCTGCATCTTATATCTTAGCTTATAGGGAAAATGACCACTATTTTTTGTAGAAAGTAGTCTCAGTAAAGACAGATCAATTGATAGACCTTACACAATTGGACTAAAGATTGTATAGGAAAGAAAAACAGAAACTAGTCTAGACGTAACAAAAACGCCTTGATCAAGTTTTCAGATTTTCACCTAGACACAATACTAAGAACTACATTGATACATTTAGCGCATAATATGCAAAAACTTCTCACTCAATCGAAGGTGCACAAAAAAACAAGTTATTTAGATCACAAGTCCAATACAACAGCAAGCTACATCCACAGATAAAATAAATATTACGCATGTTGAAAATAAACGTGTAAATTATGGTACATATATAAAAACTGACATGTTGTAAGACATGAGAGTCAAAATTTTATGTGTAACTATTATAAAATAGGGTTGTAACTATTACAAATATGAGTCTTCTAACCACTGGTAATAGTTGCTCAATAATCAGTTCATAGTCGACAAGTTCCTCTAGACTTATAATAATATTGATGTTAGAATCCTTCTAAAACCTTAAGAAAACTAATTGGGCCTGTAACGAGAATAGAAATTAGACCAGAAAAGTTTTTGACAATCGATTGATAATTTTGTACATTATGAAGATGGGTCAAGCACGGCTTGCATTCATCGTCTCATTGCGTCGGCCAAGAACTCTTGCTAGAGCCGCTATGCCAACTGAATTTCAACACATAAGATTTCTAAAAAATCGTCCAAAGCACCTAGTAAATACCACCATCAATTAAACTGGCCAACATAGATTCAAACGATACAATGATTTTGAGTTTTTCAACTTGAAATCAGAAATTAAGAATTAAAAAGTATGAGTTTTTCAAAAGTACAACATTACTCTTTAACAAATTTAAAAAAATTAAAATATAAGTTTGTCTGGAATCCTTAAAGATCGGACTTGAAGAGATGACTCTTTTCATTATACCAAAACAAACCTTATTCGTAACAAAATAAAAGGTCAAAACTAGGGTAAAAGGAAATTGCAAATTCCAATCTAGAATGGCCTCAGTGATCACCAGGGAGTGACTTTTAAAATATCAGAATCACCTCAACAAAAAATACACATAGATAATGATTTGATCAAATTATACAAAACCCATAATATTAACTTATCATAATTCATGCCTTACCCGCATCTATAATGCTAAGGCAAGAAACTCGGAATTACTTGCCACAAGCTGTCCGAAGATCAATTGCCCGAAAATTATCTAAGTCATTACCATTATTTTATCATTAGATTTTGGATAGTGCTAGTTATACCCTTCAATTTTTTACACTCATCTTATCTCATGACGTGAGATTAATGTCTTGTCTTAACTATTTATAGTTTATATAATTATATCAATTCATGAGTAACAACACATCAATAATACATCAGGAAACAAGATTGAATTGTAGAATTAGAGAGGAATCTTTGTATTGTTCTTGTGTCACGGAGATGAATAATTTAAAGGCCACTTCCCCTTCTAAAATCACCTGCTCTCTAGATTCTAGGTACAGTCTGACCGATTTAACTAAGAAATCGCACCTTTTATTATAGAATCCAATACTGCAAAGACACATTTTGACAGGCCAAATAGCCTATATGTCAAACACTTTGGTTGTTTTTCAATCCCAGGTTGTCCAAATATCACACACTTTACTACAAGACTTACTTCCATTAAAATGGCGAACCCCAAGTTCGGCGAGCATTGCGTAGTATTCGATCTCCGACTTTGGTATAGGAGGGCAGATGTTTGGTATTAGCTTCCCTGAACAGTTTAAAAACAAAACACATTGACAAAGTTTGAAGAACCAAGAATTAAATCGAATATCAGAGATGGCACAAAAAAGAAAGTCAAAATAGACCGAGAAACGAAAACCTTTGGAGTTACGAAGAGTCGAAGAACAGTTTTGTAATCCAGATTATATATTTCGCTTCATCACAAGTGCAAGCCGGAGCCGGTTGTGGATGCTCTTCTTCTGTAATTACATCAACAAAAACAAATCCCAAAGCAATTGAACTCCATCGGTTTAGTAAAAACAAGAGGTGAAAGAAAAATATTGAAAAACAACAGTACTGTCTTCTTCACAGGCGTCATTGTCGTCGCTCCAAAAATGTAGAAGCTGACCGAGAGTTGAAGCTTTAGGTGCGGGGAATGCAGTGTACTACGTAGGAGACAACGAGTGGGGTATAAAACGTAGGGTTTATGTTGCTAATTGCTTCTGTGGTTCGTGTTGGATCCAACGAAGCAGATTCTTGGGGCTCAAATCCTCTTCTTCTTCTTCCATGAGCTTGGCCTGGGCCTTGCCTGGATTCACTCCAGAGCATTTATATAATTAAACCAGTTGATTATTTTGTTTTATTTACGGGTACGCCTGAACTGGGTTCGATTGGGGTGGGATGGGCTGAGAAGGTGTAAGCTTGGTACGACTAGACTAGGATAGGCTGGACCGCGATAAATTGGTGTGGCCTATGCTGGGGTGACAAGTTGGGTGGTGGGTTGGTCTTAGTTGAGACGAGCAGGGCTTTGTAATGAGTGGGCTGAGTTAAGAAGCTTTGCGCTATGTACGGGCTGGACAAGAATTGGGCTCAGTTGAGATGTGCTCAGTAGGCTGGGCTGAGAAGGTGTAGAATGGACACGGGCTAGATAGGATAGGCTGATCCGGGCTCCATTAGGGTGGCCTGGGCCCAAGTGGGCTAAGCTCAGTTGGATTGGGCAGGGCTGAGATGGTGTGGGCTGGACTTGTAACGAATGGGATGGTTTGAGAAGATTTGGGCTGGACAGGGCTTGGAAAGTGTGGGCTGGGTACTGTGGGCTGAGGGGAGATGGACACGTATGACCTTTCAATCCCAGCCCAGGCCAGCCCACTCAGCTCATCCATCGAGCCCAGCCCAAACATAAGGGTACCAGCCCATCCCAATTTCTAGCCCACCATACTGGATCTCATTCCAGCCCACTGTTTGACCATTATTGAAGCCTAAGCCCACCGGATAAAAAGCCCACTGAGGCCACCCAATCATAGCCATAACTACCGGATCCCATACCAGCACAGAATAGCCTAGCCCAAACCAGCCCATCATACCTCAATAAACACTTACGCAGTCCACCATACTGAAATCTTCTGTTGTATTATTTTCTTTGTTCGAGTTGACTCCGAGTACGAAGCCCATTCGTACACCTCTTTCCTCGCACAACTTCGCCCCTCCAACCCACCCATCTGCCCGCCATAGCCCAGCACACGCAAGTGCAGCTATTCTTAGCCAGCCGATCCTTCGGCAACGCACCATACAGCCCAATGGATATCGTAGGCTCAACTAATAATTATATTCAATTAAAAAAATTTACTTACTTTCAAGTGCTGGGATTAATTGTGGCTCGAATTAGCTGGCATTATGAATAAGAATTGTTTTTTATTTCAATTTAATTTAATCTTGGCTAAGAATGCTTATTTTCTATGACTTTTATAAACTATTAACTGAAAATTTATTTAATATAGAACATAAAATATCATTTACCGACACATGATAAATAGAAAATAAATTTTAATAAGAAATACAGTGGCAATAATACATACAAGAAGCTATAAAATGTATTTTCGATATATTGGACCACCGCTATCATTCCATCAAAAAAGACAAAATCAATGCTTCATAAAACACACTAAACAAAATTTATGCCACTAACATATATTTCTATGCCTATTTAAATGTTGAAAATTTAGGAACGTTATATAACGATGCTCGTTACAGAACTTGCTTTATAAATAAGGAGAAAAGAAAGACAATTAATTATTTGTTTTATGAACTATGATAAGCTCTTTATTTTATTCAACAATTTAAATAATCAAGTGAATATTAAATTGAAAAGCCACAAAACACATTATTAAATATATGAATCTTGAGTAATAATACATCCGATGGAGAATTGTCCTTAAACGTGCCTTTAAATAACATGGTTGTGCCTCCCCCTACTCTTGTCCAATCTTGTTGTTTCAGAAGTTAAGAGCTCAATCTAATCCCCTCACCATCTTTGATCAATATCCTATGGATAATATGATTCTCTTCGCAAGTGTTTCTCGTTGGCCACTATCATCACCATCAACGTCTCCATCAAATTCATTTTCAACATTCCTAACTTCTTTAAATCCAAGTTTAGACTCCCTTTCATGAGCACTAGTCAATATGTACAACATTGGTGCTAGGGGTGTGCAAACCGAACCAGAACCGGGAACTGGACTGGAACCGGACTGGAACCAGTGAAATTGGGTCCCGTTCTAGTCGGTTTTGCACCAAAATAAAATGAAATTCGGTTCTATTATGTAAAAACTGAATATAATGGTTCGGTTTTTGGTTTGGAGCATACAGAAACGAATTTAACTGAACCGAACCACATTTCTTCCCATTTTTAATAAAGTCCTAATTTTATTTCTTCTTCAGTTTTCTCCAGACGGCAAGGCAGACACGACGCTCGATGGCTCGACCTTGACTCTCAAGCTCTCCGGCAGACACAACCTCGACCTCGACTCTCAAGCCCTCCAGTAGACGCAACCTCGACCTCAACTTCTCGAATCTCAACTCGCTGTGCCTTGGAACTGGACTGGAACCAGACTGGAACCGGTGAAATTGGGTCCCATTCTAGTCGGTTTTGCACCAAAATAAAATGAAATTCGGATCTATTATGTAAGAACTAAATATAATGGTTCGGTTTTTGGTTTGGAGCATACAGAAATGAATTTAACCGAACCGAACTGCATTTCTTCCCATTTTTAATAAAGTCCTAATTTTATTTCTTCTTCAGTTTTCTCCAGACGGCAAGGCAGACCCGACGCTCGACGGCGACTCTCAAGCTCTCCAGTAGACACAACCTCGACCTCAACTTCTCGAATCTCAACTCGCTGTGCCTGTAAGTAGTCTATTCTCTGCTTATTTTGTTTTTTTTTTTTTTTTCTGTAAGCGTTTTTTTTTTGGGAGACTGTTCGGGCGTGACAGACAATAATTTGTTTAGGCATTGAATATTATTTGACAAATTGCACGCAATACTTTGAACCTTGTTCTTCTTTAGCTTTATTTTGTGAAACATGTCTGGCTTCTTTTGTTGACTTGGAACAAACTGGGGAATTATTGTTTTTTTTTATTCATAATGAAAATCAATCGTTACAGAGTATGGATGGTTTCTTAGATGGGTGTTGCCCATTAATATAATGCTGCATCTTTCCAGATACGTAATTCATGATCCTTTCTTGATTCAAATGGTGTAATTCTTAATTTAACTTGTTCTTATCTTATATTTGTTTGAATCATTCCATCGTTTTTGTTTTTTATGTTCATCGTTTGATGGGAGATTAAGATATGCCGCTAAAATAGTCTATAAAAGAAATAGTGAACTTCATTGTGATTCTGTTTTTAAGAGACTCTTCAGGCGTGACCGAGAACAAATGTGAATTGTGTATTTTAATTTTATTTTGATTGATGTGAATTGTAAACTTTGTAGTTTAACAACTTAATTGTGTCGTTGATTAATTAACTATTGTTTTAAGATGGAAAGCATTACTGAAAGTGTAGAGGGTCCTACTCTTAGTCAAATTAAAAGAAAAAAATTAGAAGTTTGGAATCATTTTATTAAGATTGAAAGTTCTGATAATAGCAACCCTAGAGCAAAATGTAATCATTGTTCACAATCATATGCATGTCATGCATTAAAGAATGGAACATCAAACTTGAAAAGACACATTCTTACTTGTAACAAATTGCTGGCAAGTAATGATAGAAAGCAACAAACGTTAAACTATCAAAATATGGGAGGGTGAATGAATGTAACTTGTTTTAGTCTTACAATTTGTCGAGAACTGCTTGCAAAGATGATTATTGTTGATGAATTACTTTTGAAATTTGTTGAAGGAGAGGGTTTTAGAACCTATTCACAATATGTTCAACCAAAGTTTTCCATACCTTCTAGAACTACCATTGCACGAGACATTTTGAATATTTATGAGAAAGAAAAAATAAAATTGAAAGATTATTTTAGAAAGACATCTCAGCGAGTATGTTTGACTACAGATACATGGACTTCTATACAAAATTTGAGTTACATAGTATTAATTGCTCATTATATTGATAATGATTGGATCTTGTGTAAGAGAATTATCAATTTTTGCTTGATTTCTAATCATAAAAGTGAAACAATTGGTAGAAAAGTAGAAAGATACTTGTTTGAATGATAAATTGAAAATGTTTTGACGATTACAGTTGACAATGCTTCTTCGAATGATATTGCAATTTCGTATTTGATCAAAACTATTAAAAATTAGAATGGTTTAGTTTTGAATGGGGAACATATGCATATGCGATGTTTTGTACACCTTTTGAATTTGATTGTGTATGATGGTTTAAAAGATCATCAAGAGTCTATTGCAAGAGTTCGTAGAGTTGTGAAATATGTTCGATCTTCACCTGCAAGGCTATAACAATTTAGAAATTGTGTTGAAAATGTAAAGATCAGTTGCAAAAGTAATGTTTGTCTTGATGTACTTACTAGATGTTAGAAAGCGCCGAAAAGTATGAAAGAGCTTTTGCAAAGTTAATTGAAATTGATAGCCATTATTTTCTTGATTTTGGCAGGGAAAGCACAATACCACCCACAATATAAGACTGGGCTAATATTAGAGAGCTTATCTGTAACACCCGGTTTAACGGGTTTTCAGTTTTTCGCCATATAATGGTATTTTTGTGAATATAGTGAAATAAGTCCGTTTGGTGAACTGGGAGTTTTATTAGAACCCCAATGATAAATATGAGTTTTAGAATGAATAAGGAAATTTGGAGAAACCGAATCGATAATTAAATAATGAAATAAGCAAAGATTTAAGCATAATTGTAACACCCGACATTCTCAGCCAGGTGATTTTCTTAACCTTTATGATTTTAAATTTTTATGTCAAGACATATTCATTACAAGTGTGTGAAACTAGGTTGGGTGGCAGGGTTGTAATTAAGAGGGATTTTATTTGGTATAAAAAGAAAATGGAAAACCTTAAACCTTACTAAAATCTCACTGTAGCCGACATTCCCCTTTTAGCGATTTTCTCTCCCGAGCTCTCGCTCTCTGCCTGCCAGTTATCCTTCCTTCGACGACCAGTTCCCTCGCCATTTCTCAGATACTTTACGCTCGAGGTATGGTTTAGACAATGTAGTTATTAGTTAGTTGTTAAGCTCCGTTTCTTTTTTCAGCTTGGTGTGGGGGTTTGGTTTCTTCAATGGCCGAGTAGCTTTAGTAACATTCATATTCTGGATTTAGCTATGTCATTTCTGAATCGATTCTAGACTTTTATCAGTCGTTAGTTGAACCTAGCTATCGCGGTCTTAGGATTTCAGACTACACACAGAGAACCAGACTAAGGGATTCGGGAATGACTTTAACTACAGATTCTAGGATGACATTTAGTTAGGACTTTCTAGCTTTGATTTCAGAATATTTTGGATCTATATTAACTCTGAAATGTGAAATGATATTAGGTGAAGAAGTTTGAGGTGTAGTGCACGAACTTGCTAAGGAAGCCAGGTAAGTGAATGTATTAAGACTTCCGGCCAATAGGGCCCTACATCACAAGAGTATTAAGTTAGTTTCAGCTGTCTGATGTTTGTCCTGTATTAGTAAGATTTCCTGTACTTGGACGATTTATAGATGTTGAGAGTTATGTTATGTGATGTTCTGATAGAATCTATGAAGTCAACTGTCTAGCATGATTTTTCCATAGACTGATGATTTAAGAATATTCATGTCATGCATCATGATTTACTCCTCAAGCATATGAAAATGATTTATGAACATGTTTTTCCCATGAACAAGATATGAGAACGAATATGAAACTTATGTAACCGGACTAAGTGAGGGTTGGGGGCGGTTTGATGTATGTCACTGTCTAAAGAGAAGGACCATGAATACGGCCCGAAAGGGACTATGTACACTTGCACTGTCATCCCCCCTTTACGGCACAAATCCTCCCTTAATCCATATGATGAAAGTGATGAACAAGAACACGAATAAGAACAAGAAAAGAGCATGAAACGAACATGATTATGACTTCCCTTGCAACTGTGCATTCACGTATACATGTTAGTATTGCATTCCTTACTAAGCATTAAGCTTATAGTTTAAACCTTATGATGTAGGTGACGAGATTTCAGGTGACGATTCCAAAGCTAATGAAGAAGTCTAAGTCTGGTTGCTGGAAGGTGATCGGGGTGCAATTCTGTGGCTGGATGGCGATTGAGACCCCTGGTTAATGTTCTATGATTACATTATGGATAAGAATATGGTAGTCTAAGTAGGATAAGATTACTTTAAAACATTGAGCTTTTGAGATTGTCTGGTTAAATTACTGAGTTTGAGAATGTCTATAAGGATATAGAACGTGTTATCTAACTAAGTCTTCCACTATAAGAATTTCGGATGAGTTTCTGTCTTTTATCTATAAGAGTGATGAGTCAACGAAGTTTGGAGTCTGTGTATATTTGCATTCCCCGATAGATGTTCTCTATCAAAATATATTAAGAGTTTGCATCCACCGGCAGACGTAGTGTATTTAGGTTACCGGATGATGTAAATGTCATTTTGTCGTCTAGTGACCGGCAGACGTAGTGTATTTAGGTCACCGGATGATGTAAATGTCATTTTGTCATCTAGTGACCGGCAGATGAAGTGTATTTAAGTTACCGGATGATGTAAATGTTATTTCGTCGTCCAGTGACCGGTAGGTGTAGTGTGTAAGCTATCGGATGATGTAAATGTTATTTTCTCGTCTAGTGACCGGGCGATGTAGAGAATTTCAAATACCGGATGATGTAAGTGTAGCTTTGTCGTCTAGTCACCAGGTGATGTAGAGTATTTCAACTACCGGATGATGTGAGTAATTTCTTGTCGTTTAGTGCTCGAGTAATGTTTTAACTGGTCACGTGAGGCACACCTGACCACCGGTCGATGTAGCTTAAATTTATGGACATCTAGCGATGGATGTTCGAGACCGGGCGATGCCCTTTTTGGACACGTGTAAGGTCCGTGATCACCTGTAGATGTCTTCTACTGGATGGGGAGAGATGTGTCACGTGGTGGGCACGTGACCGTCGGTTGATGTGAGTTTACTCTTCCATCGGTAGATGCAGTTCAAGAGATGTTTTTTTTTAAAAAAATAATAACATGAATAATGAACAAGGTGTAGAAAGTAAGACCAAAATGATTAAGAGGTTAAATTATGAATTACGTGGCGACTCCAACCGGGGTTGTTACAATTATGGTATCAAAGCAAAACCAGGTTCTAAAATCGATTCTGCAGACTGCCTCCCAGCACATATTGCCACCTGAGTACACTCCAGCAACTGTAAGTGTTTATGATTTTAGCAATGTCATTAAGTTAAGATATGTTATGATTATTGTTTAGGAATCCCAAAATGGTGAGAGGTCAACAGAGAGAAGACAATGTGGATAGTAACACTATTGGTCAGCTGACAGAATTAGTTATTCGTCAATCACGCCAAATTGAACAGCTTGTGACCACTAGAGAGGAACAAGGCAACTCCAGTACTAATGTAACTCATGATCATGGGGGTGAGCGTTTCCACCGGCTTCGACCCCCGGTATTTAATGGACATGTTTCGGATCCTATTTATGCTGAGGAATGGATTCGAAAGATGGAGGACATGTTTAAGTATGCAAAGGTTGACGAAGGGGATAAGGTCACATATGCTGTCTTTCATTTGGAATTGAGTGCAAGACATTGGTGGGATTCAATCCAGAACACTGCTAATGCAGGAGCTATGACCTGGGAAATGTTTAAGACTGCCTTCTTTGACAAGTACTTCAATAGGACTGTTCGGGCCAACAAGAAGAAGGAGTTCAGGAATCTGCGACAAACTGGCTCTGTGACAGATTACATATGTAAATTTGATGCTTTATCACGGTTTGCTCCCCGATTGGTTGAGGATGATGAGGACAGGACTTACTAATTTGTTCAAGGATTGAAGCCGAGTTTGTATATGAAAGTAAAGACTGCTGGAATACACAATGTACCTTATGGTGAAGTGACGGCTAAGGCCTTGGAGCTGGAAGAGGCTGAGATGACAGCATATGCACAGCGTGAGCAGCCAAGGAAGTTCACGAAGGAAACTCAGCCGCCACCACGTCAGAACAAAGGATGGCAGCCGCAACAGAACAGGGGACCACAAAAACAATAGCAAGGTATAAAGAGATCCTTCAATCCAAATGAAGACCAAGGGAGGGGAAAACAACCATTAGCCCCTCTATGCTCCAACTGCCAGAAGAACCACCATGGCAAATGCAAGTTGCATTCCGGCGGATGCTTCAGATGTGATAAAGTTGGACATATAGTCAGAGACTGCCCCATGCCACCTGATCCGAATCAAGCAAGAGTAATGCCCCGAGTCTTTGATATGATGGAAGATGAAGATACCATGCAGCATACGGTCATAACATGTACAATTATGATCTGTGGTATTTCTGCTTATACACTTATAGACACGGGAGCCACACACTCATTTATTGCAACCTTATTTGCGTGTAAGCATAAGTTAGAATACTTACCAGCTGATAGGCCATATAGTGTGATGTTACCATCAGGAAAGTCCTTGTATTCTGAGCAGATATTGAAAGGCGATATTGTGTCCTTAGGAGATAAGAAGTTATATGTAGAGCTGATTGTAATTGACATGAGGGGATATGAAGTTATATTAGGAATGGATTGGTTATCCAGACATTATGCCACGATAAGTTGCAGGTTTGGATTAGTTGAGTTTTGACCCCCAAATAGAGATAAGTATATTTTCCAAGCTATCCCAAAAATAAGTAAAATACCGATTATATCCTCACTAGAGACTCAACGGTTATTAAAAGATGGTTGTGAGAGTTATCTAGCTAGTGTAATCGATATTCGGGTAAAGAACAAAGTAGAACTGCAAGATATTTCTGTAGTTAAAGAGTTTCCTGAAGTATTTATGGATGACTTGCCCGGATTACCACCCGATAGAGAAATTGAATTTGTAATTGATACATACCCCGAGGCATTACCTGTATCTAAGAACCCTTATCGCATGGCACCTGTTGAGCTGAAGGAATTAAAAGTCCAACTACAGGAATTAGTAGACAAGGGATTTATACGCTCTAGTAGTTCTCCCTGGGGTGCACCTGTGTTATTCGTTAAGAAGAAAGATGGTTCCCTAAAGATGTGCATAGATTACCGAGAACTGAACAAGTTGACAATTAAGAATAAGTACCCCTTGCCCCGTATCGACGACTTGTTTGACCAATTACAAGGAGCTAAAGTGTTTTCAAAGATTGACTTGCGTTCGGGGTACTACCAACTGAAGGTTAAAGAGGAAGATGTACCTAAGACAGCTTTTAGGACCCGTTATGGACATTATGAATTTCTTGTGATGTCATTTGGGTTAACCAATGCACCTGTAGCTTTTATGGATTTGATGAATCGAGTGTTTCGTGATTACTTGGACAAGTTTGTGATTGTATTCATAGATGATATTCTTATATACTCACGGACCAAAGCTGACCACGAAGAACACTTAAGAATAGTTTTGACAACCCTGAAACAGCAACAACTTTATGCCAAGTTGTCCAAGTGTGAATTCTGGCTGGATAAGGTTAACTTTTTAGGCCATGTCATCTCTGCTGAGGGCATATCAGTAGATCCAACCAAGATTCAAGCTGTTAAGGACTGGCCACAGCCAAGAAATGCCAGTGAAGTCTGTAGTTTTCTTGGTTTGGCAGGCTATTATAGGAAGTTTATTAAGGGATTCTCGATGATAGCTAAACCTTTAACTAATTTAACAAAGAATGACACCAAGTACTCTTGGACTGGAGCTTGTGAAGATGGTTTCCAGACACTTAAACTGAAGTTGACAACAGCCCCGCTTTTGACTCTTCCAACCAAAGAAGGGAAGTTTAGTGTTTACTGTGATGCATCAAAAGTTGGTCTGGGGTGTGTCTTGATGCAAGAAGGCAAGGTTATAGCATATGCTTCTAGGCAGCTAAAGAGTTATGAACAGAACTACCCCACTCATGATTTAGAATTAGCTGCTGTTGTGTTTGCATTGAAGATATGGAGGCACTATTTATATGGTCAGCAGTGTGAGGTGTTTTCTGACCATAAGAGCCTGAAGTACCTATTCACCCAAAATGAATTAAACATGAGACAGAGACGTTGGTTAGAATTTGTTAAAGATTATGACTTTGAGATTAAGTATCATCCAGGTAAGGCCAATGCTGTGGCTGATGCATTAAGCAGAATGTCAAAGACAATGCAGCCCGCATTATCAACCATATCATTACCTTTGAGGCAGGAAGTTCAAAAGTTTAAATTGGAGTTAGTTCCTGAGTTGTCGAACCTACTTGCTACTCTAACCATTCAACCAACCATTTTGGATAAGATCAAAGAGGCACAGCAGATGGATTCAAAGGTGAATAATAGTATGATGAGTAAGTTAAAGGACGCCTCCTCTAAGTTCAGCCTCTCTAATGATGGTATTTTGAAATTTAAGAATCGATGGTACATTCCAAACATTAAGGAGTTGCGTGAGTTGATCTTGGATGAAGCTCATTCTTCTTCCTTTTCTGTGCATCCTGGTAGCACCAAGATGTATCGGGATCTATGGTCACATTATTGGTGGCCAAATATGAAGAAGGATGTTGCCAGGTATGTGGAGTCATGTTTGGTATGCCAACAGGTTAAGGCAGAGCATCAACGACCAGGAGGTACCCTTCAACCCCTACCGATCCCTGAATGGAAGTGGGGAAACATTGCCATGGATTTTGTTGTAGGTTTGGCAAAGACAATCAAAGGACATGACAGTATTTGGGTTGTGGTAGACAGAATGACAAAATTAGCACACTTTATGCCAGTAAGAATGACCTTTTCAATGGACCAGCTTGCTAACCTGTATATTCAAGAAATTATCAGATTGCATGGAATCCCCTTGTCCATTGTCTCCGATCGTGATCTTAGATTCACTTCAAGATTTTGGCAAAGTTTGCAAAGCACATTAGGGACAAAATTATCCTTTAGCACTGCTTTTCATCCTCAAACCGATGGTCAATCTAAGAGGACCATTCAGATACTAGAAGACATGTTATGGGCGTGTGTACTAGATTTCCAGACATCTTGGAGTCGATACTTACCCTTGGTAGAATTCTCCTACAATAATAGTTACCAGTCTACAATTGGTATGGCACCTTATGAAGCACTTTATGGCAGAAAGTGCAGGTCACCTTTGTACTGGGATGAGGTCGGTGAAGCAAAACTCCTAGGTCCAGAGATCTTGCAACAAATGTCAGACAAGATTGCCATTATTAGGAAAAGAATGATTACTGCACAAAGCCGACAGAAAAGCTATGCAGACCAAAGAAGGAGAGATCTTGAATTCACTGTTGGAGATGAGGTTTTTCTAAAGATTTCGCCATTTAAGGGAGTACTTAGATTTGGCAAGAAAGGAAAGTTTAATCCGCGATTCGTTGGACCATTTCCTGTCTTGGAGAGAATCGGCAGCACAGCTTATAGACTGCAGTTGCCCCTATCATTGGAAAAGGTTCACAACGTTTTTCATGTGTCAATGTTAAGAAAATCCATACGGGATCCTACACAAGTTGTTAAGTCAGTGGATGTCGAAATTGAGCCAACACTAATGTATGAAGAGAAGCCAGTGCAAATTTTGGAATCTGCAGTAAAGACTCTGAGGAATAAGGAAATCCCTTTGGTTAAGGTCTTATGGACGAACCATGGTGTTGAAGAAGCCACATGGGAACGACAGCAAGATATGTTGGACAAATATCCGGAGCTCTTCGTTTGATCAATTTTCGAGGACGAAAATTTTGTTTAATGAGGGGTGCATGTAACACCCGACATTCTCAGCCAGGTGATTTTCTTAACCTTTATGATTTTAAATTTTTATGTCAAGACATATTCATTACAAGTGTGTGAAACTAGGTTGGGTGGCAGGGTTGTAATTAAGAGGGATTTTATTTGGTATAAAAAGAAAATGGAAAACCTTAAACCTCACTAAAATCCCACTGTAGCTGACATTCCCCTTTCAGCGATTTTCTCTCCCGAGCTCTCGCTCTTTGCCTACCAGTTATCCTTCCTTCGACGACCAGTTTCCTCGCCATTTCTCCGATACTCTACGCTCGAGGTATGGTTTAGACAATGTAGTTATTAGTTAGTTGTTAAGCTCCGTTTCTTTTTTCAGCTTGGTGTGGGGGTTTGGTTTCTCCAATGGCCGAGTAGCTTTAGTAACATTCATATTCTGGATTTAGCTATGTCATTTCCGAATAGATTCTAGACTTTTATCAGTCGTTAGTTGAACCTAGCTACGCGGTCTTAGGATTTCAGACTACACACAGAGAACCGGACTAAGGGATTCGGGAATGACTTTAACTACAGATTCTAGGATGACATTTAGTTAGGACTTTCTAGCTTTGATTTCAGAATATTTGGGATCTATATTAACTCTGAAATGTGAAATGATATCAGGTGAAGAAGTTTGAGGTGTAGTGCACGAACTTGCTAAGGGAGCCAGGTAAGTGAATGTATTAAGACTTCCGGCCAATAGGGCCCTACATCACAAGAGTATTAAGTTAGTTTCAGCTGTCTGATGTTTGTCCTGTATTAGTAAGATTTCCTGTACTTGGACGATTTATAGATGTTGAGAGTTATGTTATGTGATGTTCTGATAGAATCTATGAAGTCAACTGTCTAGCATGATTTTTCCATAGACTGATAATTTAAGATTGAAGTCAACTGTCTAGCATGATTTTTCCATAGACTGATAATTTAAGAATATTCATGTCATGCATCATGATTTACTCCTCAAGCATATGAAAATGATTTATGAACATGTTTTTCCCATGAACAAGATATGAGAACGAATATTAAACTTATGTAACCAGACTAAGTGAGGGTTGGGGGCGGTTTGACGTATGTCACTGTCCAAAGAGAAGACCATGATACGACCCAAAAGGGACTATGGACACTTGCACTGTCATCCCCCCCTTTACGGCACAAATCCTCCCTTAATCCATATGATGAAAAGTGATGAACAGAACACGATAAGAACAAGAAAAGAGCATGAAACGAACATGATTATGACTTCCCTTGTAACTGTGCATTCACGTATACATGTTAGTATTACATTCTTACTAAGCATCATTAGGCTTAGTTAAACCTTATGATGTAGGTGACGAGATTTCAGGTGACGATTCAAAGCTAATGAAGAAGTCTAAGTCTGGTTGCTGGAAGGTGATCGGGGTGGCAATTCTGTGGCTGGATGGCGATTGAGACCCCTGGTTAATGTTCGATTGATTACATTATGGATAAGAATAGGGTAGTCTAAGTAGGATAAGATTACTTTAAAACATTGAGCTTTGAGATTGTCTGTTGAATGACTGCAGTTTGAGAATGTTCGATAAGGAGTAGAGAACGTGTTATCTAACTAAGTCTTCCGCTATAAGAATTTCGGATGACTTTCTGTCTTTTAGCTATAAGATTGATGAGTCACGAAGTTTGGAGTCTGTGTATATTTGCATTCCCCGATAGAGTTTCTCTATCGGAATATGTAGTGTATTTAGGTCACCGGATGATGTAAATGTCATTTTGTCGTCTAGTGACCGGCAGACGTAGTGTATTTAGGTCACCGGATGATGTAAATGTCATTTTGTCGTCTAGTGACCGGCAGACGTAGTGTATTTAGGTCACCGGATGATGTAAATGTCATTTTGTCGTCTAGTGACCGGCAGACGTAGTGTATTTAGGTCACCGGATGATGTAAATGTCATTTTGTCGTCTAGTGACCGGCAGACGTAGTGTATTTAGGTCACCGGATGATGTAAATGTCATTTTGTCGTCTAGTGACCGGCAGACGTAGTGTATTTAGGTCACCGGATGATGTAAATGTCATTTTGTCGTCTAGTGACCGGCAGACGTAGTGTATTTAGGTCACCGGATGATGTAAATGTCATTTTGTCGTCTAGTGACCGGCAGACGTAGTGTATTTAGGTCACCGGATGATGTAAATGTCATTTTGTCGTCTAGTGACCGGCAGACGTAGTGTATTTAGGTCACCGGATGATGTAAATGTCATTTTGTCGTCTAGTGACCGGCAGACGTAGTGTATTTAGGTCACCGGATGATGTAAATGTCATTTTGTCGTCTAGTGACCGGCAGACGTAGTGTATTTAGGTCACCGGATGATGTAAATGTCATTTTGTCGTCTAGTGACCGGCAGACGTAGTGTATTTAGGTCACCGGATGATGTAAATGTCATTTTGTCGTCTAGTGACCGGCAGACGTAGTGTATTTAGGTCACCGGATGATGTAAATGTCATTTTGTCGTCTAGTGACCGGCAGACGTAGTGTATTTAGGTCACCGGATGATGTAAATGTCATTTTGTCGTCTAGTGACCGGCAGACGTAGTGTATTTAGGTCACCGGATGATGTAAATGTCATTTTGTCGTCTAGTGACCGGCAGACGTAGTGTATTTAGGTCACCGGATGATGTAAATGTCATTTTGTCGTCTAGTGACCGGCAGACGTAGTGTATTTAGGTCACCGGATGATGTAAATGTCATTTTGTCGTCTAGTGACCGGCAGACGTAGTGTATTTAGGTCACCGGATGATGTAAATGTCATTTTGTCGTCTAGTGACCGGCAGACGTAGTGTATTTAGGTCACCGGATGATGTAAATGTCATTTTGTCGTCTAGTGACCGGCAGACGTAGTGTATTTAGGTCACCGGATGATGTAAATGTCATTTTGTCGTCTAGTGACCGGCAGACGTAGTGTATTTAGGTCACCGGATGATGTAAATGTCATTTTGTCGTCTAGTGACCGGCAGACGTAGTGTATTTAGGTCACCGGATGATGTAAATGTCATTTTGTCGTCTAGTGACCGGCAGACGTAGTGTATTTAGGTCACCGGATGATGTAAATGTCATTTTGTCATCTAGTGACCGGCAGACGTAGTGTATTTAGGTCACCGGATGATGTAAATGTCATTTTGTCGTCTAGTGACCGGCAGACGTAGTGTATTTAGGTCACCGGATGATGTAAATGTCAGTGACCGGTAGATGTAGTGTGTCAGCTATCGGATGATGTAAATGTTATTTTGTCGTCTAGTGACCGAGCGATGTAGAGTATTTCAAATACTAGATGATGTAAGTGTAGCTTTGTCGTCTAGTCACCGGGTGATGTAGAGTATTTCAACTACCGGATGATGTGAGTAATTATTGTCGTTTAGTGCTCGAGTAATGTTTTAATTGGTCACGTGAGGCGCACCTGACCACCGGTAGATGTAGCTTAAATTTATGGACATCTAGCGATGGATGTTCGAGACCGAGCGATGCCCTTTTTGGACACGTGTAAGGCCCGTGATCACCGGTAGATGTCTTCTACTGGATGGGGAGAGATGTGTCACGTGGTGGGCACGTGACCGTCGGTTGATGTGAGTTTACTCTTCCATCGGTAGATGCAGTTCAAGAGATGTTTTTTTTTTTAAAAATAATAATAACATGAATAATGAACAAGGTGTAGAAAGTAAGACCAAAATGGTTAAGAGGTTAATGAATTACGTGGCGACTCCAACCGGGGTTGTTACAATAATGGGCAAAATAGTAATTTCCATGTTAGTTTTTATAAAATCTAAGTAATTTTCCCCTCTTCCTCATTTTCCTCTGCTTCTCATGAAAGAAAAGCTCTTGGCGATTCTTCGTCGCCTCCTCCGTTTCTTCACGTTTCAGTTGGTTCCTCCCCCGATCATTAATTCTTCTTCAGTTTTCTTCTCCAATCGACGTCCTAGGTCAGACTCTATGCTTTTGGACGGTTAGGTCTCGATTTCTGGGGTTTGAACGGTTAGTGTTTTCGTAAAAATAGTCGGGTTATGTTAGAAACGGTTTGATATTTCTGTATTTGTGATTATCGAACGTAGATAGTCGATTTTACTGAAGCATGTTGTGTAATATCCGGCTTGTACGGATTTTTGATTTAATATATTATATTTATATTATTATTATATTATTGGATGACATTTTTGTAAATATGTCAAATCAGGTCCATTTTACAAAAAGAAAGCGTCATCGTGATCCTAACGATTAATAGGAATTTTAAGGAAATTATGGGAATTTTCGGAGATTAAACGTTATATTTCGAGTAAATACATTCCTCGTAATGTAAAAGACGTTCTCGTAAAAATAGCAAACGAGGTCCAAATTGCAAACGGACAGTTTTATTAAATCCTAAATAATAAGTTGGACTTGTTGGTGAAATAAGGAGAGTTGGTGAACCCGAATAGTTGGACGATTAACGAACCGAAGGACGAAACAAAATAGAATTAAGTGCTAAGGGCAAAATGGTAATTTGCAAAGAAAATTTCTATTAAAAATCAAATTCTTTTCCTTCTCCTCCTTTCCTGTTTCACGAAATCGACAGAGAGCGATTTCCTTCTCTGCCCGCGACGGATCCTTCGACGCCGAGCTCCGATTCGACCTCCGTTCGTTTCGTTTTCTTCGCGTTTTATCCTCCAATCAACGTTCTAGGTAAGTCTCTATAGTTTTAGAGCGTTTATTTCGATGATTTCGGAGTTTTATACCATTAGGGTTTTCGTTAGGTTTTCGATTAAAACGCGAATTAGGGTTCGTAATTAATAGGTTAGCCGTGATTAAGTATATATTGCACGAATTCGACGTTATTGGACGAAAATAAATCAATTTGTAAAAATGTTAAAAGTTGAGAAATTTCGGGTTTTCGGAAAAACTCGTAAATTGGATTTCAAGGTATCGAGCGTAGATTAATGGATTAAACGCCTCGATAAGTTAAGTAGAATTGTTAAGAAATTTCCTTAGTTAAGATTTTGTAATTTGGACGATCGAAAGCTTAAACTCGTTTTAACGTCGATATCGTGTTTTGCTTCAGACAAACAACGCTCATGGACGGAGCTTGAGCTGCTTTGGACACGAGGTAAGTTCTCGTGACTTACTCTGGCCGATTGGCCTACACCGTATTTCGATGTCGCGTCGAGGATGTTAAAGGATCGTTTGTTTTAATTGCTTTGGTTGGGTAGTTAGGTTTAAACGTTTTGTAGGTTATTTCATTTACAGTCTTGATGGTATACATGTGCTTGTTTATTGAATGTTTATATTATGCTCATATCTGTTCATGCATCACGTATTTCAAACGTCATGAAAATGAATTTCTGCACGTGTTTTAAGAAAAGAAAACGAACCTCTGTAATGAATGAACGTAATCTGTCTGTATCTGGTCACGGAATCTGAATCTGAATCTGAATCTGAATCTGAATCTGAATCTGAATCTGAATCTGAATCTGAATCTGAATCTGAATCTGAATCTGAATCTGAATCTGAATCTGAATCTGAATCTGAATCTGAATCTGAATCTGAATCTGAATCTGAATCTGAATCTGAATCTGAATCTGAATCTGAATCTGAATCTGAATCTGAATCTGAATCTGAATCTGAATCTGAATCTGAATCTGAATCTGAATCTGAATCTGAATCTGAATCTGAATCTGAATCTGAATCTGAATCTGAATCTGAATCTGAATCTGAATCTGAATCTGAATCTGAATCTGAATCTGAATCTGAATCTGAATCTGAATCTGAATCTGAATCTGAATCTGAATCTGAATCTGAATCTGAATCTGAATCTGAATCTGAATCTGAATCTGAATCTGAATCTGAATCTGAATCTGAATCTGAATCTGAATCTGAATCTGAATCTGAATCTGAATCTGAATCTGAATCTGAATCTGAATCTGAATCTGAATCTGAATCTGAATCTGAATCTGAATCTGAATCTGAATCTGAATCTGAATCTGAATCTGAATCTGAATCTGAATCTGAATCTGAATCTGAATCTGAATCTGAATCTGAATCTGAATCTGAATCTGAATCTGAATCTGAATCTGAATCTGAATCTGAATCTGAATCTGAATCTGAATCTGAATCTGAATCTGAATCTGAATCTGAATCTGAATCTGAATCTGAATCTGAATCTGAATCTGAATCTGAATCTGAATCTGAATCTGAATCTGAATCTGAATCTGAATCTGAATCTGAATCTGAATCTGAATCTGAATCTGAATCTGAATCTGAATCTGAATCTGAATCTGAATCTGAATCTGAATCTGAATCTGAATCTGAATCTGAATCTGAATCTGAATCTGAATCTGAATCTGAATCTGAATCTGAATCTGAATCTGAATCTGAATCTGAATCTGAATCTGAATCTGAATCTGAATCTGAATCTGAATCTGAATCTGAATCTGAATCTGAATCTGAATCTGAATCTGAATCTGAATCTGAATCTGAATCTGAATCTGAATCTGAATCTGAATCTGAATCTGAATCTGAATCTGAATCTGAATCTGAATCTGAATCTGAATCTGAATCTGAATCTGAATCTGAATCTGAATCTGAATCTGAATCTGAATCTGAATCTGAATCTGAATCTGAATCTGAATCTGAATCTGAATCTGAATCTGAATCTGAATCTGAATCTGAATCTGAATCTGAATCTGAATCTGAATCTGAATCTGAATCTGAATCTGAATCTGAATCTGAATCTGAATCTGAATCTGAATCTGAATCTGAATCTGAATCTGAATCTGAATCTGAATCTGAATCTGAATCTGAATCTGAATCTGAATCTGAATCTGAATCTGAATCTGAATCTGAATCTGAATCTGAATCTGAATCTGAATCTGAATCTGAATCTGAATCTGAATCTGAATCTGAATCTGAATCTGAATCTGAATCTGAATCTGAATCTGAATCTGAATCTGAATCTGAATCTGAATCTGAATCTGAATCTGAATCTGAATCTGAATCTGAATCTGAATCTGAATCTGAATCTGAATCTGAATCTGAATCTGAATCTGAATCTGAATCTGAATCTGAATCTGAATCTGAATCTGAATCTGAATCTGAATCTGAATCTGAATCTGAATCTGAATCTGAATCTGAATCTGAATCTGAATCTGAATCTGAATCTGAATCTGAATCTGAATCTGAATCTGAATCTGAATCTGAATCTGAATCTGAATCTGAATCTGAATCTGAATCTGAATCTGAATCTGAATCTGAATCTGAATCTGAATCTGAATCTGAATCTGAATCTGAATCTGAATCTGAATCTGAATCTGAATCTGAATCTGAATCTGAATCTGAATCTGAATCTGAATCTGAATCTGAATCTGAATCTGAATCTGAATCTGAATCTGAATCTGAATCTGAATCTGAATCTGAATCTGAATCTGAATCTGAATCTGAATCTGAATCTGAATCTGAATCTGAATCTGAATCTGAATCTGAATCTGAATCTGAATCTGAATCTGAATCTGAATCTGAATCTGAATCTGAATCTGAATCTGAATCTGAATCTGAATCTGAATCTGAATCTGAATCTGAATCTGAATCTGAATCTGAATCTGAATCTGAATCTGAATCTGAATCTGAATCTGAATCTGAATCTGAATCTGAATCTGAATCTGAATCTGAATCTGAATCTGAATCTGAATCTGAATCTGAATCTGAATCTGAATCTGAATCTGAATCTGAATCTGAATCTGAATCTGAATCTGAATCTGAATCTGAATCTGAATCTGAATCTGAATCTGAATCTGAATCTGAATCTGAATCTGAATCTGAATCTGAATCTGAATCTGAATCTGAATCTGAATCTGAATCTGAATCTGAATCTGAATCTGAATCTGAATCTGAATCTGAATCTGAATCTGAATCTGAATCTGAATCTGAATCTGAATCTGAATCTGAATCTGAATCTGAATCTGAATCTGAATCTGAATCTGAATCTGAATCTGAATCTGAATCTGAATCTGAATCTGAATCTGAATCTGAATCTGAATCTGAATCTGAATCTGAATCTGAATCTGAATCTGAATCTGAATCTGAATCTGAATCTGAATCTGAATCTGAATCTGAATCTGAATCTGAATCTGAATCTGAATCTGAATCTGAATCTGAATCTGAATCTGAATCTGAATCTGAATCTGAATCTGAATCTGAATCTGAATCTGAATCTGAATCTGAATCTGAATCTGAATCTGAATCTGAATCTGAATCTGAATCTGAATCTGAATCTGAATCTGAATCTGAATCTGAATCTGAATCTGAATCTGAATCTGAATCTGAATCTGAATCTGAATCTGAATCTGAATCTGAATCTGAATCTGAATCTGAATCTGAATCTGAATCTGAATCTGAATCTGAATCTGAATCTGAATCTGAATCTGAATCTGAATCTGAATCTGAATCTGAATCTGAATCTGAATCTGAATCTGAATCTGAATCTGAATCTGAATCTGAATCTGAATCTGAATCTGAATCTGAATCTGAATCTGAATCTGAATCTGAATCTGAATCTGAATCTGAATCTGAATCTGAATCTGAATCTGAATCTGAATCTGAATCTGAATCTGAATCTGAATCTGAATCTGAATCTGAATCTGAATCTGAATCTGAATCTGAATCTGAATCTGAATCTGAATCTGAATCTGAATCTGAATCTGAATCTGAATCTGAATCTGAATCTGAATCTGAATCTGAATCTGAATCTGAATCTGAATCTGAATCTGAATCTGAATCTGAATCTGAATCTGAATCTGAATCTGAATCTGAATCTGAATCTGAATCTGAATCTGAATCTGAATCTGAATCTGAATCTGAATCTGAATCTGAATCTGAATCTGAATCTGAATCTGAATCTGAATCTGAATCTGAATCTGAATCTGAATCTGAATCTGAATCTGAATCTGAATCTGAATCTGAATCTGAATCTGAATCTGAATCTGAATCTGAATCTGAATCTGAATCTGAATCTGAATCTGAATCTGAATCTGAATCTGAATCTGAATCTGAATCTGAATCTGAATCTGAATCTGAATCTGAATCTGAATCTGAATCTGAATCTGAATCTGAATCTGAATCTGAATCTGAATCTGAATCTGAATCTGAATCTGAATCTGAATCTGAATCTGAATCTGAATCTGAATCTGAATCTGAATCTGAATCTGAATCTGAATCTGAATCTGAATCTGAATCTGAATCTGAATCTGAATCTGAATCTGAATCTGAATCTGAATCTGAATCTGAATCTGAATCTGAATCTGAATCTGAATCTGAATCTGAATCTGAATCTGAATCTGAATCTGAATCTGAATCTGAATCTGAATCTGAATCTGAATCTGAATCTGAATCTGAATCTGAATCTGAATCTGAATCTGAATCTGAATCTGAATCTGAATCTGAATCTGAATCTGAATCTGAATCTGAATCTGAATCTGAATCTGAATCTGAATCTGAATCTGAATCTGAATCTGAATCTGAATCTGAATCTGAATCTGAATCTGAATCTGAATCTGAATCTGAATCTGAATCTGAATCTGAATCTGAATCTGAATCTGAATCTGAATCTGAATCTGAATCTGAATCTGAATCTGAATCTGAATCTGAATCTGAATCTGAATCTGAATCTGAATCTGAATCTGCATGATTTATGAACCACATATGCACAACATGCATTTTCATTTACGGAGCTTACTGAGCCTTAGCTCATTGTTGTCTCTATGGTGTAGGTGACTTCGAGACAGGTGAGGATGAGATTCCTCCACCCGATGCATAAGCTGGTTGAAGAGGTGTACTCGTGGGAGTGTGCAGTGCAGTCTTAAGTTTTTGTCGTCCACGCCTTCTTAAGTTTTTGTCGTCCACGCCTTCTTAAGTTTTTGTCGTCCACGCCTTCTTAAGTTTTTGTCGTCCACGCCTTCTTAAGTTTTTGTCGTCCACGCCTTCTTAAGTTTTTGTCGTCCACGCCTTCTTAAGTTTTTGTCGTCCACGCCTTCTTAAGTTTTTGTCGTCCACGCCTTCTTAAGTTTTTGTCGTCCACGCCTTCTTAAGTTTTTGTCGTCCACGCCTTCTTAAGTTTTTGTCGTCCACGCCTTCTTAAGTTTTTGTCGTCCACGCCTTCTTAAGTTTTTGTCGTCCACGCCTTCTTAAGTTTTTGTCGTCCACGCCTTCTTAAGTTTTTGTCGTCCACGCCTTCTTAAGTTTTTGTCGTCCACGCCTTCTTAAGTTTTTGTCGTCCACGCCTTCTTAAGTTTTTGTCGTCCACGCCTTCTTAAGTTTTTGTCGTCCACGCCTTCTTAAGTTTTTGTCGTCCACGCCTTCTTAAGTTTTTGTCGTCCACGCCTTCTTAAGTTTTTGTCGTCCACGCCTTCTTAAGTTTTTGTCGTCCACGCCTTCTTAAGTTTTTGTCGTCCACGCCTTCTTAAGTTTTTGTCGTCCACGCCTTCTTAAGTTTTTGTCGTCCACGCCTTCTTAAGTTTTTGTCGTCCACGCCTTCTTAAGTTTTTGTCGTCCACGCCTTCTTAAGTTTTTGTCGTCCACGCCTTCTTAAGTTTTTGTCGTCCACGCCTTCTTAAGTTTTTGTCGTCCACGCCTTCTTAAGTTTTTGTCGTCCACGCCTTCTTAAGTTTTTGTCGTCCACGCCTTCTTAAGTTTTTGTCGTCCACGCCTTCTTAAGTTTTTGTCGTCCACGCCTTCTTAAGTTTTTGTCGTCCACGCCTTCTTAAGTTTTTGTCGTCCACGCCTTCTTAAGTTTTTGTCGTCCACGCCTTCTTAAGTTTTTGTCGTCCACGCCTTCTTAAGTTTTTGTCGTCCACGCCTTCTTAAGTTTTTGTCGTCCACGCCTTCTTAAGTTTTTGTCGTCCACGCCTTCTTAAGTTTTTGTCGTCCACGCCTTCTTAAGTTTTTGTCGTCCACGCCTTCTTAAGTTTTTGTCGTCCACGCCTTCTTAAGTTTTTGTCGTCCACGCCTTCTTAAGTTTTTGTCGTCCACGCCTTCTTAAGTTTTTGTCGTCCACGCCTTCTTAAGTTTTTGTCGTCCACGCCTTCTTAAGTTTTTGTCGTCCACGCCTTCTTAAGTTTTTGTCGTCCACGCCTTCTTAAGTTTTTGTCGTCCACGCCTTCTTAAGTTTTTGTCGTCCACGCCTTCTTAAGTTTTTGTCGTCCACGCCTTCTTAAGTTTTTGTCGTCCACGCCTTCTTAAGTTTTTGTCGTCCACGCCTTCTTAAGTTTTTGTCGTCCACGCCTTCTTAAGTTTTTGTCGTCCACGCCTTCTTAAGTTTTTGTCGTCCACGCCTTCTTAAGTTTTTGTCGTCCACGCCTTCTTAAGTTTTTGTCGTCCACGCCTTCTTAAGTTTTTGTCGTCCACGCCTTCTTAAGTTTTTGTCGTCCACGCCTTCTTAAGTTTTTGTCGTCCACGCCTTCTTAAGTTTTTGTCGTCCACGCCTTCTTAAGTTTTTGTCGTCCACGCCTTCTTAAGTTTTTGTCGTCCACGCCTTCTTAAGTTTTTGTCGTCCACGCCTTCTTAAGTTTTTGTCGTCCACGCCTTCTTAAGTTTTTGTCGTCCACGCCTTCTTAAGTTTTTGTCGTCCACGCCTTCTTAAGTTTTTGTCGTCCACGCCTTCTTAAGTTTTTGTCGTCCACGCCTTCTTAAGTTTTTGTCGTCCACGCCTTCTTAAGTTTTTGTCGTCCACGCCTTCTTAAGTTTTTGTCGTCCACGCCTTCTTAAGTTTTTGTCGTCCACGCCTTCTTAAGTTTTTGTCGTCCACGCCTTCTTAAGTTTTTGTCGTCCACGCCTTCTTAAGTTTTTGTCGTCCACGCCTTCTTAAGTTTTTGTCATCCACGCCTTCTTAAGTTTTTGTCATCCACGCCTTCTTAAGTTTTTGTCATCCACGCCTTCTTAAGTTTTTGTCATCCACGCCTTCTTAAGTTTTTGTCATCCACGCCTTCTTAAGTTTTTGTCATCCACGCCTTCTTAAGTTTTTGTCATCCACGCCTTCTTAAGTTTTTGTCATCCACGCCTTCTTAAGTTTTTGTCATCCACGCCTTCTTAAGTTTTTGTCATCCACGCCTTCTTAAGTTTTTGTCGTCCACGCCTTCTTAAGTTTTTGTCATCCACGCCTTCTTAAGTTTTTGTCGTCCACGCCTTCTTAAGTTTTTGTCATCCACGCCTTCTTAAGTTTTTGTCATCCACGCCTTCTTAAGTTTTTGTCGTCCACGCCTTCTTAAGTTTTTGTCATCCACGCCTTCTTAAGTTTTTGTCGTCCACGCCTTCTTAAGTTTTTGTCATCCACGCCTTCTTAAGTTTTTGTCATCCACGCCTTCTTAAGTTTTTGTCGTCCACGCCTTCTTAAGTTTTTGTCGTCCACGCCTTCTTAAGTTTTTGTCATCCACGCCTTCTTAAGTTTTTGTCATCCACGCCTTCTTAAGTTTTTGTCATCCACGCCTTCTTAAGTTTTTGTCATCCACGCCTTCTTAAGTTTTTGTCGTCCACGCCTTCTTAAGTTTTTGTCGTCCACGCCTTCTTAAGTTTTTGTCGTCCACGCCTTCTTAAGTTTTTGTCGTCCACGCCTTCTTAAGTTTTTGTCATCCACGCCTTCTTAAGTTTTTGTCGTCCACGCCTTCTTAAGTTTTTGTCGTCCACGCCTTCTTAAGTTTTTGTCGTCCACGCCTTCTTAAGTTTTTGTCGTCCACGCCTTCTTAAGTTTTTGTCGTCCACGCCTTCTTAAGTTTTTGTCGTCCACGCCTTCTTAAGTTTTTGTCGTCCACGCCTTCTTAAGTTTTTGTCGTCCACGCCTTCTTAAGTTTTTGTCGTCCACGCCTTCTTAAGTTTTTGTCATCCACGCCTTCTTAAGTTTTTGTCGTCCACGCCTTCTTAAGTTTTTGTCGTCCACGCCTTCTTAAGTTTTTGTCGTCCACGCCTTCTACTGTTTTTGTCGTTCACGCTTTCTTAAGTTTTTGTCATCCACGCCTTCTTAAGTTTTTGTCGTCCATCCCTTCTACTGTTTTTGTCGTCCACGCCTTCTTCTGTTTCCGTCGTCCATGCCTTCTTAGGTTTCTGTCGTCCATGCCTTCTTCTGTTTCCTTTGATGAAACCAAACACTGTACCATTCGTCCAAATCCGATAGAAAGAATATCCTCCTCCACTGTTTAAATTGATGAAACCCGAGAGGAACTAAGGGTTAATTTATCCTGAGGGAAATTAAGTGATGGAACCCGAGAGGAATTTCCACACGTGAATAGTCTTCCACTGTTTGGGTTTAATTACCCTAGTACATTGTGAATAAAGGAAACAAAAAATGAAAGTTTAAATTTTATAGGATTTTAGGAATAGTATTGAGGGTAAATTTACGAGGTGTTACATTATCAAAGTTTTTGAAGATCTTTTACGATACAACTGTTGCCGTTTCAGCCCCCTCACATGTTACCTCGAATATTTATATTAGTGAAGTGTGTAATTTGAAAATGGTTATCCCAAGTGAAAGATTAAGATCAGTTATGCGATGTCACACAAGGTGTTTTGTGTGACACCGATAATTAATGCAATGATGGACAATAGTATTGAGGGTAAATTTACGAGGTGTTACATTATCAAAGTTTTTGAAGATCTTTTACGATACAACTGTTGCCGTTTCAGCCCCCTCACATGTTACCTCGAATATTTATATTAGTGAAGTGTGTAATTTGAAAATGGTTATCCCAAGTGAAAGATTAAGATCAGTTATGCGATGCACACAAGGTGCTTTGTGTGACACCGATAATTAATGCAATGATGGACAATAGTATTGAGGGTAAATTTACGAGGTGTTACATTATCAAAGTTTTTGAAGATCTTTTACGATACAACTGTTGCCGTTTCAGCCCCCTCACATGTTACCTCGAATATTTATATTAGCGAAGTGTGTAATTTGAAAATGGTTATCCCAAGTGAAAGATTAAGATCAGTTATGCGATGCACACAAGGTGCTTTGTGTGACACCGATAATTAATGCAATGATGGACAATATAAATATGTGGAAATAAATGACACAGGAGGTTGGTAACACAGTTCGGCAACCAGCCTACGTCTGCAGGGCCACGCCCAGATATAAAAACATTTCTTTGAGTTCACAAAGTTACAAGACAATCGGACTTATACAAATAAAGACTACCTCTTATCTTTGTCGCCGCCTCTTGCTAACTTCCCCAAGGAAACTGTTTTTGCGAGCTTCCCTCGACTTTAGATCCATCTCTCTCGAGATCTAGAAACCAACAAGATCCCCTTATGGTAGATGACTATTCCCGGAATCCATATTATGGTAAGATCCTCTCGCCCACGATCAAATTGACAAGCTCCCCTTGTATAGAAACAGAACTCCTCCTGAGTTTGAATGCAGCCTCCTCCCGAGACTGAGCTTCAATGAAGAATCAGAAGATTGCCTCCTATGACACCGTCTGGAACACCAGTGCGTTGCCTTTGGACGCAATAACTCAACACACTCCACAGCATAAGAAGAGTGTGTAAAACAATCACAAACCCATACGGAGAAACGTAGGGAAAAAAAGAAAAAGCGACAGCTCGCAAAGTAAAGAAAACTTCTCTCGTGAAAATAAAAAATCTGTCATAAGCTTTCATAGAAACGAAGGCTTTAAATATCATTGGTAGCATCCATATCTTCGATTCAGTTCAGTTACCAAATTAGATATAACGCCGCATGGAATAAGGAAACACAATATCTCAAAAGCGGTTGAGTGACACCTTGCGTGACACTTTAGGAAAGTTCCTCCAACAACTTGGATAAAGATCCAAAAACTTAGAAAAGCATCTCATTATTCATGTGATCTCGAAGCCTAACAGATTTTAGCAAATCTCTATCAAATCGGCTTACCAAAACAAAGTTTTTCAAAAAACAAGTGCTTTTAGCTTTTTAAATAACTTTCCTAATATTCTTGTTTCCTTATTTTTTCTTCCACAGAATCTTAATGATCTTCAATATGTATCCATTCAATAATCTAAATATTATATTTCTTGATTACCAAGAAATAAAATATCAATTTGGAAAATAATGGAATAAAATATTATCTTCATAAAAATATATTGCCAAAAAATCAATGCCAACATATATGCAATATCTTTGCATTTACAATCTCCTCCTTTGGCATTTTTTGGCAAAATCAATAAACCCAATGACTTCAATAACTCCCCCTGGATTAACTCCCCCTTGATGGTTACTCATCAATATCATCATCATATCAAAATATGGTATTAGAGCATACTCCCCAAAATACTCCCCATTTTTTCCATAAAAAGACAAAAAGATATAAAAGGGAATATCAATCACCACATAAACATCATAATCACCATACCATAATTACCAAATAATCACCATAAACACCAAAATCACCATAGGGAGATAACCAATATCATGAAAAATATAATTTCCAGATGCAAGCAGAATATCCATAGATGAAATATCCAGAAACATACAGATTATCCGTAGAAGAAATATCATCAGACGAAAGACCAACCCAATTGTAGTTGTTGGCAATAGCTCACTAGTATTATTTTCCTTGGACAGATTATCCTTCAACATAGCTTCCTCCTCTACTACTTCAGTGATATCCTCAGTGACATTAATTAAAACTCCTTATTCTTCAACAATTTTGGTCTTCTTAACCTATTCCTTCACATTAGCAACTTTCTTTCTCTCGAAAATGTTACCAACAGTTTCCTTAGCAGATATTTTTCCGACAAGGTCATCAAGCATCCAATAACTACTATCTTTTTATTTTCCATTTTCAATTACCATTTGCTGATCATTCAAAAATTTAATCTCATTTTTAAGTACCTTGATGAAACAAGATAACAATACAGAATCAGAAGCATTGTCGGAATCAGAAACATTGTCAAGAGCTGGAACACCCTCTGGAACACTTTCTAAATCATTGACCTGATCACCTGCTAGAAGCTTGTAGCTGTTCCTAATCTGCTCCTTATCCTTATCAACAACTTTTTATCAGAAAACATAATATCATAATTCAAACAATGAAATGGTATAGCTGACTGTTTATTCTTGCAATCGGCATGATTCACAATCAATTCTCAGATTAGTAAGAGAGCAGTTTCTCATAGCAATCTTGTGCACGATAGCATACTTGACAGTAAGTTGCAAGGCAGAAAAATCTTTACCACGGGGCCACAACCGTCTGACACTACCAGTGATATCAGTAATTATCTTGATAAAATTTAGAGAAATCTTCACAGAATCAACCTAGTGGCAGCACAGATGTGTGTTGATCACAATAGGGAAGAACTCGAACAAATATCCCTTTAACTATTGGAGAGAGATTGATAGAAACTAGTCGATTGAGTTTATGAAAATAAACCATAAAATACTCACTCAATATTGGAAAATAAATCCAAATTCCACAAAATATCTCTTACTTCCCATAAATTTTGGAAAATAAATCTCAAGTCTTCAAATAAGTTGAGAAATAAACCCAAGGATATAGCTACAATCAAATCCCATAAAAAAAAATCTCCATCAATATATTTGAGATTAACTCCAAATTTTCATAAAAATCACCGAAAGCTTCATAGAACCCCTTGTGTCATGCAGGAAGTTACAGACCAAAAATCTCAAAAAAAATATTAGCAATAAAAGAAATCCCTTCTTTTTCTTTTTCTTTTCCTTTTTTTATTATTATTATGAAAGCAAATAAAAAAAAACTTACAACACATAAGAACCCCTTCACATGACACATAGGCCTAAGGCAGACCTTAATTCTTCAAATCTCACACCACCCAAAGTTTTGGTAAAAATATCGGCAATTTATTTTTCGGTCATCATATGCTCCAAATTAATAATTTTGTCCTCCATAAGAGATCGAATAAAATGATGTCGTATATCAATATGCTTTGTCCGAGAATGCTGAACAGGATTTTTAAAAATATTGATAGCGCTCAAATTATCACAGTAAAGAGTCATGACACCCTGTGTGACACCATAGTCTTTCATCATTTGTTTCATTTAAAGAATCTGCGTACAGCTGCTACCTGCTGCAATATATTCTGCCTCGGCCGTAGATAGATAAATAGAATTCTGATTCTTGCTTAACCATAACACCAAGTTGTGTCCAACATAAAAATATCCACCCGAAGTGCTTTTTCGACCATCAGAACTTCCTGCCCAATCAGCATCACAATAACCCACCAGATTTGTATTAGAGTCAAATGAATACCATATACCATAGTCGGTTGTTACACTAACATATTTGAGAATCCGCTTGACTGACACTAGATGAGACTTCTTCGGATTTGCTTGAAATCGAGCGCATAAACCCACACTATAACAAATATCAGGACGGCTGGGAGTTAGCTATAAGTGACTTTCAATCATACTTCTATATAAACGTGGATCAACAACAATGCCCGTCTCGTCTTTGGAGAGTTTCTCATGTGTTCCAATGGGTGTTCTACTCAGTCGTGCATTCTCGAACTTAAATTTTTTCAACAAATTCTTGGTATATTTGGCTTGAGAAATAAAAATACTATTCTTTTCTTGCTGAATTTGAAGACCAAGGAAATAATTGAGTTTTCCAACCATACTCATCTCAAATTCGCACGTCATTTGAGCAACAAATTCATCTACCATCACCTGTGACACCGAGCCAAACACTATGTCATCAACATAAATTTGAGCAAGTAAGAACTGACCTTTGGCACGGCAGACGAAAAGAGTTTTATCTACTCCCCCTTACTCATATCCCTTGGATAATAAATATTGCATGAGTCGTTCATACCACGCACGAGGAGCTTGTTTAAGCCCATATAACGACTTCTTCAATTTATAGACATACTCGGGATGATGAGGGTCTTCAAAACCCTTTGGTTGAACAACATAAACCTCTTCATTAAGAAAACCATTAAGGAAGGCACTCTTCACATCTATTTGAAATAACTTGAACCGCATAACACAAGCAATAGCCAAGAGAAGCCGAATAGATTTAAGACGAGCAACCAGAGCGAATGTTTCATCAAAATCAATTCCTTCAATCTGGGAATACCCTTGAGCAACTAGCCGAGCTTTGTTGCGAGTAATGTTGCCATGCTCATCGGTCTTGTTCTTGTAGATCCACTTAGTACCAATAAGATTCACATCGGGAGGACACAGTACTAAGTCCCAAACTTGATTTGGGGAAAATTGACTGAGTTCTTCTTGCATAGCTCCTATCCAGTATTCATCTAGTAATGCTTCTTTCACATTTTTTGGGCTCAATAGTTGATGTAAAACATGCCATTTGAATCATTTCTCGATTATTCACCCTCGGCTTATCTCTGGTTCGTATACCATCATTGAGACCACCAATAATCTCATCTACAGGATGATTCTTCTAAACACGTGTGAATGGTTGGCTGTTGTGTGAGATAGTTACTTCTACGTCATCAACTATTTTTGTTTGATCTGTGACACCGCCTGAGACACCATCTGTGACACCGGTCAGAACACTAATGCCTTCATTATTTGAAATCTGATTTTCATCTTCTTGTGGATTATATGCTATGTCCAGAGAGTCGTCTACTTGAACATTTGCGGATTCAATGACAGTTTGAGTTCTTTTGTTGTAAACTCGATAAGCACGACTATTTGTAGCATAACTGAGAAATATAGCCTCATCACTCTTGGGTTCAAGTTTTCCCCTGTGTTCCCTATCATTCAACACAAAGCAGATGCTGCCAAAAGGATGAAAATAGTTAAGATTCAGAGTTTTACCTTTCCATATCTCAAAGGGTGTCATAGAAGTTTTGCCACGGAGATACACACAATTTATGGTATAACAAGCAGTGTTCATAGCTTCAGCCCAGAACTTTTGAGGAACATCCCTTTCATGTAGCATTACTCGAGTCATTTAAGCCAATGTATGGTTCTTCCTTTCAACAATCCCGTTTTGTTGAGGAGTCTTAGGTGCCGAGAATTCATGAGAAATCCCTAGGTGTTTACAGAAATCCGAGAATTCAGAATTTTCAAACTCTCTTCCATGGTCACTGCGAATTCGAATAATCTTCAAGATAACACAATCTTTTTCACGTTGGAGTCGAGTACACATTGATTTGAAGGCTCTAAAAGTGTTGGACTTTTCTCTAAGAAATTTCACCCATGTGTAGCGTGAGAAATCATCAACAGTAACGAAGGCATACTGTTTTCCTCCAATACTTTCAACAGGCATTGGCCCCATTAGATCCATGTGGAGTAATTCAAGTACCACAGTAATTGTGGATGACTGTGACATCGGGTGTGACACCTTGGTTTGCTTTTCGATTTGACATGGTCCACATAATTTGTCTTCATCAAACTTTAATACAGGAATTCCCCGAACAGCACCTTTCAAAATAATTTTTTCAAGCATTCTGAAATTAACCTGTCTCAACTTTCTATGCCATAGGATAGTGTCTTCCATACTCGACCGAAGGTAGGTAGACGAAGAAGAAATAAGATAGCAATTGTCGGATGATCTAACTCCTTCAATAACACACTTCTTGTTTTGATCGGACACCACACATTTTTCTCTTGTGAATTGCACATTCAATTCTTGATCACAAAGCTGACTAATACTGATTAGATTAGATTTCAGACCATTTACCAATAAAACATTACTCAACTTTGGTAAATCAGGAACATTCAATGTTCCCCTTCCAATGACATCCGTTGAGACACCGTTGCCGAATGTTACTTTCCCACGAATTCGGGTATAATATCCTTCAAATATCTCTCTTCACCTGTCATATGTCTAGAACATCTGCTATCAAAATACCATGCATTGGTTCCGATCTCCTTTAGTGAAAGATGTGTGACATTATACTTCACATTTGATTTCTTCACCCATTTCTGATAAGGGAATCTATGACCACGGCGTTGGCAATAGTGACACACAGAACCATATATGTTACCTTTTCTACTTGCAGCATGATAGAAGTTATAGGAATTTGATTTTCTGTCAATTCTTCGAATTCTGTTAGCACCTTGCTTTTCTTTGTAATCAAACCCCTTGGCTGACACCGGCTGTGACACCAGACTTTACCTTACGAATTTCATCACAGAGCGATTTTCCTTTACTGCTATAGTCTTTGAAACGAAACTTTCACCTTTGAATCCCAATCCAGACCAATTTACGCTTGATTTGCTGACGTTTAAAATATCATCTAGATTAGAGGAACCCGAATTCAGCATTTTGACATTTTTCTTCGTGAGGCTTATCTCGTTGGTTAGATCATTAGCTTCATCCTGACTTATTTTCAGCTTTGTCTCCAAATCATTAATAACATTTTGAAGATTGTTCTTCTCATCTTTCAAATTTCTAATATGAACGTGTAGAAGCTGATTTACTTTAACAAGCTCGGCCCATTTCTCATGCAGAAACTTGTATTCTCCAATAAGATCTTCTTATGTGACTGGATCTTCGTCTTCATCACTACTATTGGAAAAACTGTCTGTGACACCGTGTATAACACCACCATTTTCTTCACGTTCTGCCTTTCCAACGAGCGCCACATGATTGCTCTAAAATTCATCTTCCTTCTCTAACTCATCTTCACTCCAGGTTGCATTCAGCGAATTCTTCTTTTTCTTCAAAGTATTAGCACATTTTGCTTGTATATGCCCAAAGCCTTCACACTCTCTGCACTGAATGCCTTTGTTCTTGAATGGTTGATCAGACACATAAGTTTCTTCTTTGGGCTTCGTGTTGCTTGAAGAACCATTTTTGAAGTTTGTGACACCCTGCTTGACACCTCGAGTATTTCTTCCAAATCTCTTCATAACTCTGCTGAAATTCTTAGAAAGCAGGGCTAGAGATTCCTCCAAGTCATCTTCATCATGCTCGTTGTAATTCTGTACCTCTGTTTTTAAAAGCAACTCCCTTTGCCTTCTTTATTTTGGTGTCTCCTCCAAGATTCATTTCGAAAGTTCTAAGAGATCCCATCAGCTCTTCTAGCTTCATTTTAGACACATCTTTGGCTTCTTCTATGGCAGTAACTTTATAGGCAAATCTTTGTGGCAAAGACCGTAGAGTTTTTCGTACAAGTTTTTCTTCGGAAATTATCTCACCGAGAGCAAATGCTTCATTTGCTATCTCACATAATTTGGCGTTGAACTCGCCAATAGTCTCATCTTCCTACATCTTTAGATTCTCAAATCGAGTGGTTAACATTTGCATTTTGGACAACTTTACCATAGATGTTCCTTCATAGGTGGTTTGAAGAATTTTCCATGCCCTTTTTATCGATTCGCATATGGAGATGGGTCTGAACTGAATTGGATCCACGCCATTAAAGATAGCATTTAGAGCCTTTGAATTGCTGTGCGCCAAAGCATCTTCATTTACGGTCCAATTTTCTTCGAATTTTGGAGATATAATACCTTCTGCATCGGTGTTCATAGGGTAACTCCAACCTGTTAAAATAGATCTCTAAGCCTTCTCGTCAATAACTTTAATGAATGCCATCATCCTTGCTTTACAATAAGCATAATTACTTCCATCCAACAATGGTGGACGCATTGTAGAACCTCCTTCTTTCATAGAATCCATCGCACACGAACTATAATCTTGTCCCGCTGATCCCGCTTAAGAAACAAAAGCGACCCTCTCTGATATCAATTGAAAGATTAAGATCAGTTATGCGGTGTCACACAGGGTGTTACGTGTGACACTGATAATGAATGCAATGATGAACAATATAAATATGCAGAAATAAATGAGACAGAAGGTTGTTAACGAGTTCGGCAACCAGCCTACGTCTGCGGGGCAATGCCCAGATATAAAAATATTTCTTTAAGTTCACAAAGTTACAAGACAATCGGACTTATACAAATAGAGACTCCCTCTTATCTTTGTCGGCGCCTTTAGATAACTTTCCCAAGAAAACTATTTTTGCAAGTTCCCCTCGACTTAAGATCGACCTCTCCCGAGATCTAGAAAACAACAAGATCCCCTTGTTATTGATTCCTCCCGGAATCCGTGTTATGGCAAGATCTCCTCGCCCACGATCAAAGTGACAAGCTCCTCTTGTCTAAAAATAGAACTCCTCCCGAGTTCGGATGCAGCCTCCTCCCAAGACTGAACTTCAATGAAAACAAAAAGATTGCCTCCTGTGACACCTTTTGGAACACCAGGCAGTTGTCTTCAGATGCAATAATCAACACACTCAATAAAACATTGAAATCCACAGACTAGATAGAGTGTGTAAAACAATCACAAACCCATACGCAGAAACGTAGGGAGTGAAAGAAAAGCGACGACTTAGAAAAACAAAGAAACCTTCTCTCGCAAAAATCAAAACTCCGTCCGCTGAAGAACAATCACTGACGACTCACAGTAAGCGTGAATGAAAGGATTAACACTTGCTGGACACACGCAATCGTTGGTGTAGAATAAAATTGCCCCAAAGAATAAAAACTTTTAGCTCTCAAGAATAATGGCTTCAGCTACCTTCTTCAGAAAAAACGAAGGCTTAAATATAATAGGTAACAACCATATCTTCCATTTAATTCAGTTACCAAAACAGAATTAACACCGCAAGAATTAAGGAAAACAAATCTTAACAACTTCGGTTGAGTGCACCACGTGTGACACTTTAGGAAAGTATCTCCAACAACTTGAATTTTCGTCCAAAAAATTAGAAAAGCATTCCATTATTCATGGTAACCCGAAGCCCAACAGATTTCACCAAATCTCCATCAAATCACCTTACCAAAACAAACTTTTCCAAAAAGCAAGTGCCTTTAGCTTTTTCAATAACTTTCTTAATATTCTTATTTCCTTATTTTTTCTCTTCAACGGAATCTTCATGATTGCAATATGTATCCATCCAATAATCTGAATATAGAAATAAATTATCAATTTGAAAAATAATAGAATAAAATATTATCTCCATAGAAATATATTGCCAAAAAATCAATGCCAACACATATGCAAAATCTTTGCATTTACAGAACAAACAAATGCCCACTCTTAATTAGTGCTATTAGTATAATATTATCCACTTTGGAAAGGAGCCCTCACAGATTTGTTTTTGAGATTAGCGCAAAACGCATTGTACTAGGTATGAAGGATGACTCTATTTGTAAACTATAGACTTTTTACTCTCTCAAACGATGTGAGATTGTACACTCTCACTACTATGGGTTGGACCCTCGCAATTAATAGAATGTTAAATTGTTTTTGCCTTCACATAGTAGAAAAATTACATTTTAAAACTTACATTAGGTGTTACAAAGTAGCATTACATTTCTATGTCTATTACTTAACTTGAATTATCACTTTTATTGTTGAATGAAAGAATGAATAAATTAATGTAATAGTGGGTTTTGTACCGATCATACGTAGGATTTGTTTCAAGGTTGGCACCACAATGCTACCTGCTTAGCGTCACGACAACCTTGAAGTTCTTGCCCAGCACTGCAACATCAATGAACGAGCACCACAATGTTGAGCCCTTCCCAATAAAATTATGACGTGGCGCTAAATAGTTCCTTAACCCAAACGTCTACATGTATCATGTCACTCGAGATAGATCCTACCTATGTTGTGGGATCTACTAAATTTATATTATATTAAGAAATAATTATTATTCAAATTGGATTAAAATAAAGACCAATAATTGTCTCAACCATCATAAAAGTTTTAAAAGATCAAATAATTGTCCGTGGGACATGTGAGAGACGAAGGTCGATGGCAAGACAAGAATCCAAGGCCTAAGCTATTGTCGAAATTCATAATTACTTTATATTTAAAAATTCACTGCTCAACAAACTTAATATTGTGCCTTAAAATATTATAATATGTATCTTCATTATTTTAGATACTTTTTTACTCTTTTAGATTAGATTTTCAATAACGTGTAATGATTTAAAACTTATTATAATGAGATTTCTCACGTAAATTTTAAGGTCAATTTTTTTTCGTTTTCGTACATTGTTCAATTTCTAACATCAACAATTAAATAATTAAAAAGACTAAATAACTGTTTATTTAATTTTAAATAAAATAAGAGAGTGTTATTATCTTGAGTTAATGACACATTTATTACAAATAAATTAACTCCTTAAAAGTTGTAAAGTAATTCACGACCATAAGAGGCATGACAAAATAGAAACGCTTAATTAAATGATCCGACCTTCAAAGAAAACTCAATTGTCTAGTCTAAGACATTAATCCTTAATTCATAGTAGAAGACTTAAAACTAAGATTTAACAAGCTATATTTCACAAGATAGGGATTAAATGCAATAAATGAAGTCTAGCAAGAATATTGTGCAAGAAATTAAATTGTGTCACCAATATAAAATTATACAAACTAGAGATTAAGGAAAGAAATAAAAAATAAACCTCATCAAGGGAAAAGTAAACACTTTGAACGAAAAACATGAAAGGAACTCTACTGACTTGGTCACTTCCGATCTTGACTTCTACAATAGAAAAGATCTAATAATTCAAAGTGAGCTGAATAAACTTGGTAAGGATACCTATCTTTATACCCCATGTCTGAAAATTGGTTTTATTTAATAAAACATGTGTATTAAAATGTTTGCATGCATGAATTTATATTCAAAGTATTACTATTTTAAAAGCTGGTAACAAGAACTATTTGTAGCAAAAGTATAAAACATAGGGCTGCATCTTATATCTTAGCTTATAGGGAAAATAACCACTATTTTTTGTAGAAATTAGTCTCAGTAAAGACAGATCAATTGACAGACCTTACACAATTGTACTAAAGATTGTATAGGAAAGAAAAACAGAAACTAGTCTAGACGTAACAAAAACGCCTTGATCAAGTTTTCAGATTTTCACCTAGACACAATACTATGAACTACATTGATACATTTAGCGCATAATATGCAAAAACTTCTTGTAACGTCCCGAGTTGATTCAACCCGGTTTGTTACTCACATACTCCGAACTGTAATAAGAAAGTTCTAAGAAAAATTTAAAATTTCACTCAACGGTCAAAATTCGATATTTATTTAAAAACATAAAAAACTTGCAGCGGAAAAACATATGTGTAAAACAGAGTCTTTATGAAAACAGACTAGAGACTTCTTACAGTTTAAATAAGACAATAAAGAAAACGTTCGAAACTTCTCGGAGACATCTACAGCCAGCTCGACATTATTGTCAATCTAGCGCCTACAGAGTTTGTCGACTCCGACCTTGGACAACATGCTCGTCTACGGCTCTGGACGACGAACTATGGACAAGCGACTTTGGATGACTAGCTCTGAACAAGCGACTTTGGATGACTAACTCTGGACAAGCGACTTTGGACTACTGTTCCCCTCATCCACAGCTACATAGGTTTAACGTCTATGAATTTTTGTCCAGAGACTTACTTAAGTTTTATTGTCCACGGGCCACAGAACTTCATTACTCACGGTTTACAAAGACTCATCGTCCACGGACTAAAGTCCATAGATTTACTAAAATTTGTCGTCCACGGACCACGTGACTTTATTGTGCACGGGTCACATGACTACTTACTCTAGACGAAAACACTTCAGACAAACATATCCAACTGTTTTCACCTACAGTTTGGACGATTACCTCTATGACAGAAACAAGACTTAACCAAATAAACACTAAATGATGGACCACTCTGACTACTAAAAGGACTTGTAAATTTGACAGCAACTATTCAACACAACTTGAATCCATAAAATTATTCAAAAATCCAGAAAGAAGAACTACAGTAAAAACCAACCATGTTTTCATAAATCCAGAAAATCTCAAAAACATATTAAAACATTAAAACTACCACTGTTATTAAAATTCTCAGCACGCTTTAACAAAACATTTGTCCACTAAGACTTCACATACTGTCATTAGTTAAACCGCCTCATCAGTTGCCAATGTCGTTGCCTAGTTGCACTCCTCCAACTGCCCTTAATCCTTAACATGCTCAGAGAACACACATGTGGTCACTTCTTCACCTACATCACAAAACTCATCTATTAGCCTAATGCTAAGTAAGTAGAGCAATAATGAAATGAAATGCTGAAACATAAATCCTATTCATGCAATTTCTACTTTCACAACTCAGTTGAATTCATGATCGCTCTCTGCTGATCTGATCCTTCTGTTCGATGGAAATTAGATCAATTTTCCCAAAGTCGAATATCCTCTAACTCAATTAAGGGGCAGATTAGTTTCCTTAATAGCTGGTTTTGATCCCTCTGTTCGTTGGGAAGCGGATCATTTTTCCCAAAGTCGAATATCCTCTAACTCGATTAAAGGGCAGATTAGTTCCCTTAATAGCTGATCTGGTTTGTTCTGTTCATGCCTTACCATATCATTACATGTAAATATATTTTTGTATTCTTTCAAAATATGATGCATGACATTCTGAAAACATGCATAAATCCTACTATTTTGTGATGTAGGCCCGAAGGCACACGCAAACTCTACTTACCTGGCTTCCTGAGAGATTTCTGGTTGTAAGCTACTTCAAGAGTTGGCTCACCTAAAACATAAGCACAGCATTACTTAACTTCATTCTAAACTATCCATAAATTTTTAGGAAAACTAGTTTGGAAGCTCTGTTCATCGTGCATTCCTGATTTAGCACAAAACCCGAATCAAACTCTTTACTCATAGCACTCTCAACATTTTCTATTTTATTTTACCGTAAACCATTCATCAAATGTATATCCTATATTCATCCTAAATCATCCAGCATGAAGAAACAAGGAAGAACTCACCTGGATTGAAGGAATCAGACGGAAGGATCGCCTAGAGAACTCTGCTGAGCTGGGAACTGAAAAAGGAAAGTGGAATAAGCTGGCGGCTAAACCTTATTAAACCCTTCATTTATATCACAAACTTGCAAATTACACATATGCCCTTGACTAACCAACTTTAACCTATTTGAGCAACCAATCAAATTCACTTAATTCCATAAAATAAAAGTCACAAAAGTTTGCTATTAAAAATATCAAGGTTGACAATTACCGGTTGCTACAATCTACCCTCCTTAAAAGAATTTTGTCCTCAAAATTCAGTGCTTAAACAACTCAGGATACCGGCTCATCATGTCCTGCTGGCGTTCACTAGCTGAACCTCCTTGTTACGTAGCACTTTTGTTGTATAGTCCAGAATTTCCACTGGTTTCTCCTCATAAGTAAGAGTAGGATGAATTTCAATGTTCTGCTGTTCCACAACCTGAGTTGGACTCCGCATACACTTCTTCAGCATAGAAACATAGAACACATTATGAATTCCTTCCATAGAGACTGGTAACTGTAATTGATAGGCTGTCTTCCCAATCCTCTTTAAGATTGAAAATGGTCCGATGTATCTGGGATTTAACTTGCCTCTCTTCCTGAATTTTATTTTATTTTATTTTATTTTATTTTATTTTATTTTATTTTATTTTATTTTATTTTATTTTATTTTATTTTATTTTATTTTATTTTATTTTATTTTATTTTATTTTATTTTATTTTATTTTATTTTATTTTATTTTATTTTATTTTATTTTATTTTATTTTATTTTATTTTATTTTATTTTATTTTATTTTATTTTATTTTATTTTATTTTATTTTATTTTATTTTATTTTATTTTATTTTATTTTATTTTATTTTATTTTATTTTATTTTATTTTATTTTATTTTATTTTATTTTATTTTATTTTATTTTATTTTATTTTATTTTATTTTATTTTATTTTATTTTATTTTATTTTATTTTATTTTATTTTATTTTATTTTATTTTATTTTATTTTATTTTATTTTATTTTATTTTATTTTATTTTATTTTATTTTATTTTATTTTATTTTATTTTATTTTATTTTATTTTATTTTATTTTATTTTATTTTATTTTATTTTATTTTATTTTATTTTATTTTATTTTATTTTATTTTATTTTATTTTATTTTATTTTATTTTATTTTATTTTATTTTATTTTATTTTATTTTATTTTATTTTATTTTATTTTATTTTATTTTATTTTATTTTATTTTATTTTATTTTATTTTATTTTATTTTATTTTATTTTATTTTATTTTATTTTATTTTATTTTATTTTATTTTATTTTATTTTATTTTATTTTATTTTATTTTATTTTATTTTATTTTATTTTATTTTATTTTATTTTATTTTATTTTATTTTATTTTATTTTATTTTATTTTATTTTATTTTATTTTATTTTATTTTATTTTATTTTATTTTATTTTATTTTATTTTATTTTATTTTATTTTATTTTATTTTATTTTATTTTATTTTATTTTATTTTATTTTATTTTATTTTATTTTATTTTATTTTATTTTATTTTATTTTATTTTATTTTATTTTATTTTATTTTATTTTATTTTATTTTATTTTATTTATTTATTTAGTTTTTCTAAACTTTAAATAACTCAGGCGAACCTAAACCGAATTCGAACCAGAATCGAAATCGAATTAAAATCTAACTTATATAACCATTTAAACACAAACCATTTCTAATCTTAAAATCATTTAAGAACATGAACAATTAAAAATAGAATATTAAAATAAGACAATTAAAGGGAGGGTAGAAACGTCATAAGTTGCGAAGGGGAGAGGGGCGCCCGATCGCTACATATGTGCAGCACTGCAGCGATCGATCGCTGCATTGCTGCAGCGATCGAGCGCTGCATTGCTGCAGCGCTGCAGCGACCAATCGCTGCACACTCTGAATTTCAGAGTGCAGCGATCAGTCAGTTTGCTCTCTGGAATCCAATTTCCAGAGAGCAAAACTTCGTCCAATAACGTGCATTTTTCCATCCTTTTACGCCATAAAACTTTGGACATTACAACATAACTTAACTCTCATCCCAATTTATCAAATTCCGACTTAACGAACTAAATGCACATTAAAGCGTGTTTAAAACATAACAAACTTTCGTGAAAACAAACTTCGTGGATATATTTAAAACTATACTCTTCCTCCTGATCTAAAACGTCCAAGCAGTTTATAAAAAAACAGGTTTTCAAAACATTTAAAACCTCAAAATGTAACCTATCAACTAGTCAGAACCAAAACCTTTTCGTTTACCTTTTCGTTTTCCTTTTCGTTAACCTTTTCGTTTACCTTTTCGTTTTCCTTTTCGTTAACCTTTTCGTTTACCTTTTCGTTTTCCTTTTCGTTAACCTTTTCGTTTACCTTTTCGTTTTCCTTTTCGTTAACCTTTTCGTTTACCTTTTCGTTTTCCTTTTCGTTAACCTTTTCGTTTACCTTTTCGTTTTCCTTTTCGTTAACCTTTTCGTTTACCTTTTCGTTTTCCTTTTCGTTAACCTTTTCGTTTACCTTTTCGTTTTCCTTTTCGTTAACCTTTTCGTTTACCTTTTCGTTTTCCTTTTCGTTAACCTTTTCGTTTCCCTTTTCGTTTACCTTTTCGTTTTCCTTTTCGTTAACCTTTTCGTTTACCTTTTCGTTTTCCTTTTCGTTAACCTTTTCGTTTACCTTTTCGTTTTCCTTTTCGTTAACCTTTTCGTTTCCCTTTTCGTTTACCTTTTCGTTTTCCTTTTCGTTAACCTTTTCGTTTACCTTTTCGTTTTCCTTTTCGTTAACCTTTTCGTTTACCTTTTCGTTTTCCTTTTCGTTAACCTTTTCGTTTACCTTTTCGTTTTCCTTTTCGTTAACCTTTTCGTTTACCTTTTCGTTTTCCTTTTCGTTAACCTTTTCGTTTACCTTTTCGTTTTCCTTTTCGTTAACCTTTTCGTTTACCTTTTCGTTTTCCTTTTCGTTAACCTTTTCGTTTACCTTTTCGTTTTCCTTTTCGTTAACCTTTTCGTTTCCCTTTTCGTTTACCTTTTCGTTTTCCTTTTCGTTAACCTTTTCGTTTACCTTTTCGTTTTCCTTTTCGTTAACCTTTTCGTTTCCCTTTTCGTTTACCTTTTCGTTTTCCTTTTCGTTAACCTTTTCGTTTACCTTTTCGTTTTCCTTTTCGTTAACCTTTTCGTTTACCTTTTCGTTTTCCTTTTCGTTAACCTTTTCGTTTCCCTTTTCGTTTACCTTTTCGTTTTCCTTTTCGTTAACCTTTTCGTTTACCTTTTCGTTTTCCTTTTCGTTAACCTTTTCGTTTACCTTTTCGTTTTCCTTTTCGTTAACCTTTTCGTTTACCTTTTCGTTTTCCTTTTCGTTAACCTTTTCGTTTACCTTTTCGTTTTCCTTTTCGTTAACCTTTTCGTTTCCCTTTTCGTTTACCTTTTCGTTTTCCTTTTCGTTAACCTTTTCGTTTACCTTTTCGTTTTCCTTTTCGTTAACCTTTTCGTTTACCTTTTCGTTTTCCTTTTCGTTAACCTTTTCGTTTACCTTTTCGTTTTCCTTTTCGTTAACCTTTTCGTTTACCTTTTCGTTTTCCTTTTCGTTAACCTTTTCGTTTCCCTTTTCGTTTACCTTTTCGTTTTCCTTTTCGTTAACCTTTTCGTTTACCTTTTCGTTTTCCTTTTCGTTAACCTTTTCGTTTACCTTTTCGTTTTCCTTTTCGTTAACCTTTTCGTTTACCTTTTCGTTTTCCTTTTCGTTAACCTTTTCGTTTACCTTTTCGTTTTCCTTTTCGTTAACCTTTTCGTTTCCCTTTTCGTTTACCTTTTCGTTTTCCTTTTCGTTAACCTTTTCGTTTACCTTTTCGTTTTCCTTTTCGTTAACCTTTTCGTTTACCTTTTCGTTTTCCTTTTCGTTAACCTTTTCGTTTACCTTTTCGTTTTCCTTTTCGTTAACCTTTTCGTTTACCTTTTCGTTTTCCTTTTCGTTAACCTTTTCGTTTCCCTTTTCGTTTACCTTTTCGTTTTCCTTTTCGTTAACCTTTTCGTTTACCTTTTCGTTTTCCTTTTCGTTAACCTTTTCGTTTACCTTTTCGTTTTCCTTTTCGTTAACCTTTTCGTTTACCTTTTCGTTTTCCTTTTCGTTAACCTTTTCGTTTACCTTTTCGTTTTCCTTTTCGTTAACCTTTTCGTTTACCTTTTCGTTTTCCTTTTCGTTAACCTTTTCGTTTACCTTTTCGTTTTCCTTTTCGTTAACCTTTTCGTTTACCTTTTCCTTTCGTTAACCTTTTCGTTACTTTCGTTTCCTTTTCGTTAACACTTTTTCGTTTACCTTTTCGTTTTTCCTTTTCGTTACCTTTTCGTTTCCCTTTTCGTTTATCATGATGCATGAACAATTCATAGCATAAAATAAACACCACATATATACCATCAGACGGTAAACAAACAACATAATCTATAAAATAACTAGTCCTAACTACCCATCCAAAACAATTTAAATAACGCGTCACCAAAACTTCTCGAGACGACTTCGACGTACGGTGTAGGCCAATTGGCCAGAGAAGATCACGAGAACTTACCTCGTGTCCAAAGCAGCTCGAGCTCCGTCCACGAGCGTTGTTTGTCTGAAGCAAAGCACAACATTTACGTTAAAACTAATTTAAGCTATCGACCGTCCAAATTTACAAAACCTTAACTAAGGAAACTTCTTAAAGTTCTAATCCAATTCATTGAGCTATTTATTCGAGCAATTTACGCTCGGCACCTCAATTCCTAATTTACGAGTTTTCCCTAAAATCTCGAAACTTCACAAATTATAACATTTTTCCCAAATCAACCAGATTAGTCCAATAACGTCCAATACGTTCAATATATTCTTAATTAAAGCAAACCCATTGATTTCGAACTCAAAATCGTGTTTTTTTATCAAAACCCTAATCGTAAACCTAAACGTATAACTCTACTAAACTCGAGATTTAATGCTCTAAAACTATAGAATTGTACCTAGAGCGTCGATTGGAGGAGAAAGCGTGAAGAACGGAAGACGAACGGATCGCCGGCGTGGAGAGAACGTCGACGGCAGAGAGGGAGAGTTGAGAGAGAAAGAGAGAACTTTGTTCTCTGTAAATCGATTTTTCAGAGAATGAAAAATCGATTAAGGCATTTGCCTTATAATTAATATTGATTGCATAATGACCGTTTTGCCCTTTGCACTAAATTCTTTTTGTTTCGTCCTTCGTTTCGTTAATCGGCTAACTATTCAGTTTCACCAAATCTCCTTATTTCACCAATAAGTCCAACTTATTATTTGGGTTCTATTAAAACTGTCCGTTCACAAATCGGACCTCGTTTACTATTTTTACTAAAACGTCTTTTATATTACGAGAAAGGTAATTTCTCAGAATTAAGCGTTACTGCTCCGAAAATTCTCGTAATTTCCTTAAAATTCCTATTAATCATTAGGATCGTAATAAAACTTTCTTTTTGTAAAACGGGCTTGATTTGACATGTTTACAAAAATGTCATCTATATTAAAATATTAATATCTCAAAAAGTCAGGTATTACATTCTATCCACCTTATTTAAAATTTTGTCCTCAAAATTTGCCCTAACATATAGTCTTTGACATTAATGTTTCATGTCATACGGCCTTATACTTCGATTATCATCTGTACTTACGGTCATTCTTCGTGGTTCTTAACCAAAACTCTCCACTGTACCCTCTAATATCGGCATTAAATTTGCATTCTTTACCTTCGATCTGATCGTACACTCCCTTACTAAAGTACTGAGCTTAGTTAAGTTCTTAAATCTCAATCAATTTGCCCAATCTTCTCCATAACTTCGTTGGTTTCGTCTGTAGTCGAAACTCATGTCGACCCAAACTTCTATATTCGCTCGGGTAACGATTCCTTGTAACTGTATCACCCATAGGACTTCCTGGTTACCTATCTTCTTGGGTAACCCATTGATCTTTGGAGACTATTTCGGTGCGGGTTTCCTAATTAAGTCCTCATTGTTATACTCTGCAACTATACGACTATAACACTACTTGGTCTATGTGAGTCAAACTAGGAGCTACAGTCGCTACTTACTTAGGATCCTATCTCTTTTCTAAATAACATCCTATGAACGTCATACGTCATTTTAACTACGTTGACGAACTTTCCTCGTTATTTCTTGACTTCTTCATACTATCTAAATCATGTTGGTTTGTCTAACTTAAATCTCTATTTGCTCTAAGCACGGTCAAGTCTCTAAATCTCCTCATTGATGCGCTCTAAACTAGTCATTCTAACCTAAGTCATTTATGCATTATTTGGTCTCAACTTGCCAAACACGAGTTGAACATTTGAAAATTTGCTAACTTAGCCTTACTTCTAAGCTTACTTAGATATTTTCAGTGAAAATTCTCGTTCTCTTTATTCTAACATTCGTAAATTTCACAATTTGATGGCCTTTAAATGCCAATCTAAGCTTCTAACCTAACCTCTCATTTAATCCAACGATCTACTTCACCTTTCTCTAACTTCCTCAAGGCTATTTCGAGTTCGCCGACTAGTCTACTATCGTTCGCTCCTTCTAGTCAAGTCTCAACTATCCTATTCGACATCTATTCTAAGTTTAACTCCTGAATTCCACCTTAATCTAGGCACTCTTAACTTCACACGAATCCTCAATGTACGAGTTCTACGGTACTTCATCTTTCTCAAATATTACAATAATCTAAGGTATCCCTTAATAGGTTTATATCTAACTTTCATCTTTCTCGATTAGTCGTATTCCGATACTCTAAGGGGTTGTCAATTAGACATAATTCCTACCTACTTGAAAACCATATTTCATAGGGTATATTCCTCTAATTGTCACTAAACCTTAAATGCACAAACTCCGTTGATTAAATTAAACTAACCCTACAAATGTATAACTACATTTCTATTGGGTCTTTATTGTCCTATACGTAGTCTACTGTTTTCTCTTTGAGGTTCGCCTAGTAACCATTCTTACCCACCTATTATTCTCTTCCTTACTAATTTCAGGTCTTTATTTATCATATGCATATTGTCATACAAGTAATCAAAACAATACCTGCAATTGCAGAAGGCTGGGCCCCATCGTCGGCGTCGCCAGGCTCGATGAATGCAAAGACCCTCGGAGTAATCCTTTTCTGGTCACCACCCTGTGGGCCACGGCCCAGTAGAGGGCAATCCCTGACAAAATGGCCAGCACCACCACATCTATAGCACCTATCCGTGCCCATTCTGCAATCACCGAAGTGCTCTTTCTGGCATATAGGACACATAGGCTTTTGAGTAGCTCATTGCACTTGTTTCCCCTTGCCCTGATCATTGATTCCCGCATACTGCCTTATAACTCCTCTTTGCTGTTGTTGTGGTTGTCCTTGTGGCTGCCAATCTTCATTCCGGGATCGAGGCTGGATCTCACGAAAGAAACCTCTAGCTGGCTCCCTTGGTTTGATATAACTCTGATCTACGGCCTCAATCTCAACTACTCTTACCACAATCTCATCATAAGATACATTCCGTACCCCATATATGGTAAGACGCATTCGAAATTCCCGACCAAGTCCCTGTAAAAACCTGCGTACCTTGTCCTCATTAACGCTAACCTGACGTGGTGCAAATCGGGACAGTGCCTCAAACCTCCTTACATACTCGGCAATAGAACCAACCTGCCGCAGCTGCATAAATTCCACCATCTTCGCCTCCCGTACCGTGTGGCTGAAATACTTATCATAGAACAACATCCTGAATCGTTCCCAACCCATAATCGTCACATCGGTGGTCGTCTTGATGGAATCCCACCAAAACTGGGCATCTAACGCTAGGTGGTAAGTCACCAATGCCACCTTCTCTCCGTCCTCAATGCTAGCGTAGGCCAGCATGTCCTCCATAGTCCGAATCCACTCCTCAGCTAATGAGGGATCCGTAGACTGTCCATTGAATACAGGAGGTTGGAGTTTCTGGAATCTCTCCATCCCCTTATTGCTAGGAGTCGCCACCTCCCGAGCTCTAACGCCCTCGCGGTCAATTAAGGTGCCCAATTGTTGGGACTGTCTTTCCATCTGTTAGGCCTGACACTCCATATGTTGAGACTGTTGAGCAATGAAGTCCTTGAGAGTGTCTATCGTATCGTCTCGGTCATCTCGGTCGTTTCTTCGGCGCACCATAGTTCTATAACACCTATAAAATTTAAAAGCAAACATCTCTAAGAAACTGAAATCAAATAAAGCTATAAACATACTTACAGTTGATGAAGAATGTCCGCGTAGTGGCTGTGCAGTCGAGCAGTCTACAGAATCGGTTTTAAAACCCGGGGGCTCTGATACCATAATTTGTAACGACCTAGACACTGTACCCAGTTTCCGTATATATATTATTTTATTTTATTTTATTTTATTTTTCTAAACTTTAAATAACTCTAGGCGGAACCTAAACCGAATTCGAAACCAGAATCGAAATCGAAATTAAAATCTAACTTATATAACCATTTAAAACAAACCATTTCTAATCTTAAAATCAATTTAAGAAACAATTAACAATTAAAATAGAATAATTAAAATAAAACAATTAAAGGGAGGGCAGAAACGTCATAAGCTGCGAAGGGGAGAGGGGCGCCCGATCGCTGCACATTGCAGCGATCGAGCGCTGCATATGTGCAGCGATCGAGCGCTGCATATGTGCAGCGATCGAGCGCTGCATATGTGCAGCACTGCAGCGATCGATCGCTGCATTGCTGCAGCGATCGAGCGCTGCATTGCTGCAGCGAACGGTCGCTGCATTGCTGCAGCGACCAATCGCTGCACACTCTGAATTTCAGAGTGCAGCGATCAGTCAGTTTGCTCTCTGGAATCCAATTTCCAGAGAGCAAAACTTCGTCCAATAACGTGCATTTTTCCATCCTTTTACCCATAAAACCTTGGACATTACAACATAACTTAACTCTCATCCCAATTTATCAAATTCGACTTAACAACGAAACGCACATTAAAGCGTGTTTAAAACATAACAAACTTTCGTGAAAACAAACTTCGTGGATATATTTAAAACTATACTCTTCCTCCTGATCTAAAACGTCCAAGCAGTTTATAAAAAAACAAGTTTTCAAAACATTTAAAACCTCAAAACGTAAACCTATCAACTAGTCAGAACCAAACATCCTAAAATGTTCTATCTGTACAATTTCCTAACCTAAACACCATCAACCCAAATATCCAATAGCCTCAAAACACATACAGACATCCCCACGGGTCGGGTTAAGCGTCGACTGTGCCAGCACACTCCGCAGCATCCTCCGTCACGGCGTCACTCCTCAGGTGGACCTTTTCGTTTTCCTTTTCGTTACCTTTTCGTTTTCCTTTTCGTTAACCTTTTCGTTTACCTTTTCGTTTTCCTTTTCGTTAACCTTTTCGTTTACCTTTTCGTTTTCCTTTTCGTTACCTTTTCGTTTACCTTTTCGTTTACCTTTTCGTTTTCCTTTTCGTTAACCTTTTCGTTTTCCTTTTCGTTACCTTTTCGTTTTCCTTTTCGTTAACCTTTTCGTTTACCTTTTCGTTTACCTTTTCGTTTACCTTTTCGTTTTCCTTTTCGTTACCTTTTCGTTTACCTTTTCGTTTACCTTTTCGTTTTCCTTTTCGTTAACCTTTTCGTTTACCTTTTCGTTTTCCTTTTCGTTAACCTTTTCGTTTTCCTTTTCGTTAACCTTTTCGTTTTCCTTTTCGTTAACCTTTTCGTTTACCTTTTCGTTTACCTTTTCGTTTTCCTTTTCGTTAACCTTTTCGTTTTCCTTTTCGTTAACCTTTTCGTTTTCCTTTTCGTTAACCTTTTCGTTTTCCTTTTCGTTAACCTTTTCGTTTTCCTTTTCGTTAACCTTTTCGTTTTCCTTTTCGTTAACCTTTTCGTTTTCCTTTTCGTTAACCTTTTCGTTTACCTTTTCGTTTACCTTTTCGTTTTCCTTTTCGTTACCTTTTCGTTTACCTTTTCGTTTACCTTTTCGTTTACCTTTTCGTTTACCTTTTCGTTTTCCTTTTCGTTAACCTTTTCGTTTTCCTTTTCGTTAACCTTTTCGTTTACCTTTTCGTTTTCCTTTTCGTTACCTTTTCGTTTACCTTTTCGTTTTCCTTTTCGTTAACCTTTTCGTTTACCTTTTCGTTTTCCTTTTCGTTACCTTTTCGTTTACCTTTTCGTTTACCTTTTCGTTTACCTTTTCGTTTTCCTTTTCGTTATCCTTTTCGTTTTCCTTTTCGTTATCCTTTTCGTTTTCCTTTTCGTTAACCTTTTCGTTTTCCTTTTCGTTACCTTTTCGTTTTCCTTTTCGTTATCCTTTTCGTTTTCCTTTTCGTTAACCTTTTCGTTTTCCTTTTCGTTAACCTTTTCGTTTACCTTTTCGTTTTCCTTTTCGTTAACCTTTTCGTTTTCCTTTTCGTTAACCTTTTCGTTTACCTTTTCGTTTTCCTTTTCGTTAACCTTTTCGTTTACCTTTTCGTTTTCCTTTTCGTTAACCTTTTCGTTTACCTTTTCGTTTACCTTTTCGTTTACCTTTTCGTTTTCCTTTTCGTTATCCTTTTCGTTTTCCTTTTCGTTAACCTTTTCGTTTTCCTTTTCGTTAACCTTTTCGTTTTCCTTTTCGTTAACCTTTTCGTTTACCTTTTCGTTTTCCTTTTCGTTATCCTTTTCGTTTTCCTTTTCGTTAACCTTTTCGTTTTCCTTTTCGTTAACCTTTTCGTTTACCTTTTCGTTTTCCTTTTCGTTAACCTTTTCGTTTTCCTTTTCGTTAACCTTTTCGTTTACCTTTTCGTTTTCCTTTTCGTTAACCTTTTCGTTTACCTTTTCGTTTTCCTTTTCGTTAACCTTTTCGTTTACCTTTTCGTTTACCTTTTCGTTTTCCTTTTCGTTATCCTTTTCGTTTTCCTTTTCGTTAACCTTTTCGTTTTCCTTTTCGTTAACCTTTTCGTTTTCCTTTTCGTTAACCTTTTCGTTTACCTTTTCGTTTTCCTTTTCGTTAACCTTTTCGTTTACCTTTTCGTTTACCTTTTCGTTTTCCTTTTCGTTAACCTTTTCGTTTACCTTTTCGTTTTCCTTTTCGTTAACCTTTTCGTTTTCCTTTTCGTTAACCTTTTCGTTTACCTTTTCGTTTTCCTTTTCGTTAACCTTTTCGTTTACCTTTTCGTTTTCCTTTTCGTTAACCTTTTCGTTTTCCTTTTCGTTAACCTTTTCGTTTACCTTTTCGTTTTCCTTTTCGTTAACCTTTTCGTTTTCCTTTTCGTTAACCTTTTCGTTTTCCTTTTCGTTACCTTTTCGTTTTCCTTTTCGTTAACCTTTTCCTTTTCGTTATCCTTTTCGTTTTCCTTTTCGTTAACCTTTTCGTTTACCTTTTCGTTTTTCCTTTTCGTTAACCTTTTCGTTTACCTTTTCGTTTTTCCTTTTCGTTAACCTTTTCGTTTCCCTTTTCGTTTATCATGATGCATGAACAATTCATATCATAAAATAAACAACCACATATATACCATCAAGATGATAATTAAACAACATAATCTATAAAATAGCTAGTCCTAACTACCCATCCAAAACAATTTAAATAACACATCACCAAAACTCCTCGAGACGACTTTGACGTACGGTGTAGGCCAATTGGCCAGAGAAGATCACGAGAACTTACCTCGTGTCCAAAGCAGCTCGAGCTCCGTCCACGAGCGTTGTTTGTCTGAAGCAAAGCACAGCATTTACGTTAAAACTAATTTAAGCTATCGACCGTTCAAATTTACAAAACCTTAACTAAGGAAACTTCCTAAAGTTCTAATCCAATTCATTGAACTATTTATTCGAGCAATTTACGCTCGGCACCTCAATTCCTAATTTACGAGTTTTCTCTAAAATCTCAAAATTTCACAAATTATAACATTTTTCCCAAATCAACCAGATTAGTCCAATAACGTCCAATACGTTCAATATATTCTTAATTAAAGCAAACCCATTGATTTCGAACTCAAAATTGCGTTTTTTATCAAAACCCTAATCGTAAACCTAAACGTATAACTCTACGAAACTCGAGATTTAACGCTCTAAAACTATAGAATCGTACCTAGAGCGTCGATTGGAGGAGAAAGCGTGAAGAACGGAAGACGAACGGATCGCCGACGTGGAGAGAACGTCGACGGCAAAGAGGGAGAGTCGAGAGAGAAAGAGAGAACTTTGTTCTCTATAAATCGATTTTTCAGAGAATGAAAAATCAATTAAGGCATTTGCCTTATTATTAATATTGATTGCATAATGACTGTTTTGCCCTTTGCACTAAATTCTTTTTATTTCGTCCTTCGTTTCGTTAATCGGCTAACTATTCGGTTTCACCAAATCTCCTTATTTCACCAATAAGTCCAACTTATTATTTGGGTTCTATTAAAACTGTACGTTCGCAAATCGGACCTCGTTTACTATTTTTACTAAAACATCTTTTATATTACGAGAAAGGTAATTTCTCAGAATTAAGCGCTACTGCTCCGAAAATTCTCGTAATTTCCTTAAAATTCCTATTAATCATTAGGATCGTAATAAAACTTTCTTTTTGTAAAACGGGCTTGATTTGACATATTTACAAAAATGTAATCTATATTAAAATATTAATATCCCGAAAAGTCGGGTATTACACTTCCTTTCATATTTGGCCACCAATAATATTGTCTAAGGTCTCTGTACATTTTCGTACTCCCAAGATGAACAGAGAGTCTAGAAGAATGTGCCTCCGAAAGGATCTCTTTTCGAAGTTCATCATTAGCCGGAACAAACCATCTATTCCGAAACTTGAGAATTCCATCATCAGAATAGTTAAAATCCGACTTATTGGTAGAATCCATGCTTAACTTGTACTTGTTGCACTCAACATCATTAGCCTGAACTTCCTTGATTTTCTCCAGAATAGTAGGCTTCAAGGATATGGCAGAACGCATAGCTGACACACTGGACACTGTCTCCAAATTGAACCTGTGAAATTCTGACTCCAAAGCTAACGGCATGTCAAGAACCGTTGCTAAGGTTGACATAGTCACTCTACTCAACGCATCAGCCACCACATTCGCCTTGCCGGGGTGGTATTTGATCTCAAAATCGTAGTCCTTGACAAACTCCAACCATCGACGTTGCCTCAAGTTTAACTCTTTCTGAGTGAAAATATATTTCAGACTTTTATGATCTGAAAATATTTCACAAGGTTGTCCATATAAGTAATGCCTCCAAATTTTCAATGCAAAAACTACCGCAGCTAATTCCAAATTGTGTGTAGGATAATTCTTCTCATGTGTTTTCAGCTATCTAGAAGCATAAGCTATCACTTTTTCATCTTGCATCAACACACAGCCAAGACCGACTTTGGAAGCATCACAATAGATGCTAAACTTTCCATTCTCAACAGGAAGTGTTAATATTGGGGCATTGGTCAGTCTCTGTTTCAAAGTCTGAAAACTGTACTCACATTCTTCAGTCCATGCATACTTCATGTTTTTCCTTGTTAACTGAGTGAGGGGTGTTGCAATCTTCGAGAATCCTTCAATAAATTTTCTGTAATATCCTGCTAATCCAAGGAAACTCCGTATGTCTGTAGCATTCCTCGGTTGGGGCCATTCCTTGACTGCTTGAACCTTGGCTGGATCGACAGATATTCCATCTCTCGAGATGACGTGATCTAGAAAGTGAACTTGGTCCAACCAAAACTCACACTTGGAAAACTTGGCATAAAGTTGGTGCTGCTTTAGTACTTCTAATACCAAGGTCAGGAGCTTTGCATGCTCATCCTTAGAACGTGAATAGATTAAGATATCATCAATAAACACTATGACAAATTTATCTAGATACTCGTGAAACACCCTATTTATCAGATCCATGAAAGCTGCTGGTGCATTAGTCAATACAAAAGACATTACCAAGAACTCATAATGTCCATACCTCGTGCGAAAGGCAGTCTTTGGAATATCTTCAGATTTAACTTTCAATTGATAGTAGCCAGACCTTAGGTCAATCTTAGAGAAGACTCGTGCACCATGGAGTTGGTCGAATAAATCATCAATTCTAGGTAGTGGATACTTATTTTTGATAGTTAACTTATTCAATTCCCGATAATCAACGCAATTACGCAATGATTCATCCTTCTTCTTAACAAAAAGGACTGGTGCACCCCAAGATGAAAAGCTAGGGCGTATGAACCTTTTTTCCAACAGTTCCTCCAACTGTATTTTTAACTCTGTAAGTTCCATTGGTGCTAATCTGTATAGATTCTTAGATACAGATTCTGCGTCAGGGTAAACATCTACAACAAACTCTATTTCCTTATCTGGCGGCAAGCAAGGAAGATCATCCAGAAATACTTCTGGGAAGTCTTGGACAACGAAGACATTTTGAGGACTCAATTTTCCTACAACCTGCGTGTCTATAGCACTGGCCAAATAGTATAAATACTCCCCGCATGGAGAAGGCCTAGCATTGATAGGAGTTAAAACAGACATCCTCATATCCTTCTTCAAAGCTTGAAAGGTATGTTTCAAACCACCAGGGGGTTGAAAACTAACTATTCCAGTCCTACAATCGATTGTGGCATAATGTTTGAACAACCAATACATTCCTAGGATTACATCAAATCCCATTATCTCCATGGTAATGAGATCAGCAGGCAGATTCATACTTCCCACTGACACCACACTATTAAGCATCACTTGGTTAGAGTGCATGCATTCTCCGGAGGGTAATGCGACATTAAACGCATCCATAGTTGGCATAGGCCGTACATCTAACTTGACGGCAAACGCAGACGCTACAAAAGAATGCGTTGCACCAGAATCTATTAAAGGCATAAAGTTGATCAATATGGTACCTGACACCACAGCGGGCTGATCATCATCACCCGACTCCATCATGGAGAATATTCTCGGCTTCAACTTAGCAGGGCCACTCTTTAAAGCTGGGTAGTCTCTGTTAACATGGCCAACCTTATTACAGTTGTAGCATCGAACGACTCTGGGCTTCGGGCAATCCTTGAACGTGTGCCCAACTTCCTCATAGTTGAAACACTTTCCCGAACCGATTCTGCACTTGCCCGGGTGATTCTTCAAATATTTCGAACATTGAGGAAACTTCCTGGTATCCTGTACCTTCTTTCCTGTTCTTTGGCTACCCTGGCCTTCACTGGGCCTTTTAGTCCCACGATGTTGTTGCGACTGGGTGGTTCCTTGTATAAACTTCCTTGGAGCTTCCCACTGCCCACGACATTTCATTTCCGCCTCTTCCACCACCAGCGCCGTGTCCACAACTTCGCTGTAAGTCAAGCCCTTAATGCAAGAAATCTTCACTCCCCTGTAAATCTCTGGCTTCAATCCATTTACAAACTGGAAAACTTTGTCTTCATTCCTGTGTACGAGGTGCCTAGCAAACCTGGACAGGGACTCAAATTGTCGGTTGTACTCAGACACGGACCCCGTCTGTTTCAATTGCAAAAACTCCACTTTCTTTGTAGTCTGGACAGTACTGTTAAAGTATTTTTCATAGAAAACTTTCTTGAATTGCGCCCAAGACATTGCCAGGACATCAGTGGTGGTCTCCATCAGTTCCCACCAAAGCTGAGCATCACCGGCCAAATGAAATGTTGCTAAAGTGACTTTGTCTCCTTCTCCAATATTGGCACATCTGAACATACTCTCAATCTTCTTAAGCCATTCCTCAGCAACAATCGGATCAGATGATTTTCCATCAAACGTGGGCGGTTATAGTCTCCAGAATCTGTCTCGAGACTGCTCATTGCTGGAACTTGAGTTGGCACTCCCTTGCACCTCTCGGTTCAATAATAGTTCCAATTGGTCGGACTACTGACGCACCAGATCTGTCAGCTGCCTAATCACACTGGGATCTTCACTTCCCAGATTTGGTGTCTCTCTCGGTATTCTTGGTCTGCCTGGTCGTCTAGACATTTTGCTATATTCCTGGACAAAGTTAATACTCTCATACATATCTAATAACTACAGTCAACATAAACACTTACAGATGTTGGAGTACTCCAACGTGACGATCGGCACTGATGAGTAATCTTTTGAATAGTTTAACCAAATGTCTCTGATACCATACTGTAACGCCCCAAGTTGATTCAACCCGGTTTGTTACTCACATACTCCGAACTGTAATAAGAAAGTTCTAGGAAAAATTTAAAATTTCACTCAACGATCAGAATTCGACATTTATTTAAAAACATCAAAAACTTGCAGCGAAAAAACATTTGTGTAAAACAGAGTCTTTACGAAAACAGACTAGAGACTTCTTACAGTTTAAATAAGACAATAAGGAAAATGTTTGAAACTTCTCAGAGACATCTACTGCCAGCTCGACGTTACTGTCAATCTAGCGCCTACAGAGTTTGTCGACTCCGACCTTGGATAACATGCCCGTCTATGACTCTAGACGACGAACTCTGACAAGCGACCTTGGACGACTAGCTTTGAACAAGCGACTTTGGACGACTAACTCTAGACAAGCGACTTTAGACTACTGTTCCTCTCGTCCATGGCTACATAGGTTTAACGTCTACGGATTTTTTTCCACAGACTTACTTAAGTTTTCTCGTCCACGGGCCACGTGACTTTATCGTCCATGAGCCACGTGACTTCATTACTCACGGTTTACAAAGACTCATCGTCTACGGATTAAAGTCCATAGATTTACTCAAATTTGTCGTCCACGGACCACGTGACTTTATCGTCCACGGGTCACGTGACTACTTACTCTAGACGACAACACTTCAGACAAACGTATCCAACTGTTTTCACCTACAACTGTGGACGAATATTTTCACCTATAGTTTGGACGATTACCTCTATGACAGAAACATGACTTAACCAAATAAACACTAAATGATGGACCACTCTGACTACTAAAAGGACTTGTAAATTTGACAGCAACTATTCAACACAACTTGAATCCATAAAATTGTTCAAAAATCCAGAAAGAAGAACTACAGTTAAAACCAACCATGTTTTCATAAATTCAAAAAATCTCAAAAACATATTAAAACATTAAAACTACCACTGTTATTAAAATTCTCAGCACGCTTTAACAAAACATTTGTCCACTAAGACTTCACATACTGCCATTAGTTAAACCGCCTCATCAGTTGCCAATGTCGTTGCCTGGTTGCACTCCTCCAACTGCCCTTAATCCTCAACATGCTCAAAGAACACACCTGTGGTCACTTCTTCACCTACATCACAAAATTCATCTATTAGCCTAATGCTAAGTAAGTAGAGCAATAATGAAATGAAATATTGAAACATAAATCCTATTCATGCAATTTCTACTTTCACAACTCAGTTGAATTTATGATCGTTCTCTGCTGATCTGATCCTTCTGTTCGATGGGAATTGGATCAGTTTTTTCAAAGTCGAATATCCTCTAACTCAATTAAGGGGCGGATTAGTTCCCTTAATAGCTGGTCTTGATCCCTCTGTTCGATGGGAATTGGATCAGTTTTTTCAAAGTCGAATATCCTCTAACTCAATTAAGGGGCGGATTAGTTCCCTTAATAGCTGGTCTTGATCCCTCTGTTCGATGGGAAGCGGATCATTTTTCCCAAAGTCGAATATCCTCTAACTCGATTAAAGGGCGAATTAGTTCCCTTAATAGCTGGTCTTGATCCCTCTGTTCGATGGGAAGCGGATCATTTTTCCCAAAGTCGAATATCCTCTAACTCAATTAAGGGGCGGATTAGTTCCCTTAATAGCTGGTCTTGATCCCTCTGTTCGATGGGAAGCGGATCATTTTTCCCAAAGTCGAATATCCTCTAACTCGATTAAAGGGCGAATTAGTTCCCTTAATAGCTGGTCTTGAGGAATTGGATCAGTTTTTTCAAAGTCGAATAGCCTCTAACTCAATTAAGGTGCGGAGTAGTTCCCTTAATAGCTGGTCTTGATCCCTCTGTTCGATGGGAAGCGGATCATTTTTCCCAAAGTCGAATATCCTCTAACTCGATTAAAGGGCGAATTAGTTCCCTTAATAGCTGATCTGGTTTGTTCTGTTCATGTCTTACCATATCATTACATGTAAATACATTTTCGTATTCTTTCAAAATATGATGCATGACATTCTGAAAACATGCATAAATCCTACTGTTTTGTGATGTAGGCCCGAAGGCACACGCAAACTCTACTTACCTGGCTTCCTGAGAGATTTTTGGTTGTAAGCTACTTCAAGAGTTGGCTCACCTAAAACATAAGCACAGCATTACTTAACTTCATTCTAAACTATCCATAAATTTTTAGGGAAACTAGTTTGGAAGCTCTGTTCATCGTTCATTCCCGATTTAGCACAAAACCCGAATCAAACTCTTTACTCATAGCACTCTCAACATTTTCTATTTTATTCTACCGTAAACCATTAATCAAATGTATATCCTACATTCATCCTAAATCATCAAGCAAGAAGGAACAAGGAAGAACTCACCTGGATTGAAGGAATCAGGCGGGAGGATCGCCTAGAGAACTCTGCTGAGCTGGGAGCCGAAAAGGGAAAGTGTAATAAGCTGGCGGCTAAACCTCATTAAACCCTTCATTTATATCACAAACTTGCAAATTACACATATGCCCTTGATTAACAAACTTTAATCTATTTGAGCAACCAATCAAATTCACTTAATTCCATAAAATAAAAGTCACAAAATGTTGCTATTAAAAATATCAAGGTTGACAATTACCGGTTGCTACACTTCTCACTCAATCGAAGGTGCACAAAAAACAAGTTATCTAGTTCATAAGTCCAATACAACAGCAAGCTACATTCACTGATAAAATAAATATTATGCATGTTGAAAATAAACGTGTAATTATGGTACATATATAAAAACTGCCATGTTGGAAGAGATAAAAGTCAGTTTTATATGTAAGTATTATAAAATAGGGTTGTAACTATTACAACGATGAGTCTTCTAACCGCTGGAAATAGTATGCTCAATAATTAGTTCATAGTCGACAAGTTCCTCTAGACTTATAAAAATATTGATGTTAGAATCCTTCTAAAACCTTAAGAAAACTAATTGGGCCTGTAACGAGAATAGAAATCAAACCAGAAAAGTTTTTGACAATTGATTGATAATTTTGTACATTATGAAGATGGGTCAAGCACGGCTTGCATTCATCGTCTCATTGCGTCGGCCAAGAACTCTTGCTAGAGCCGCTATGCCAACTGAATTTCAACACTTAAGATTTCTAAAAAAATATTCCAAAGCACCTAGTAAATACCACCATCAATTAAACTGGCCAACATAGATTAAAACGAGACAATGATTTTGAGTTTTTCAACTTGAAATCAGAAATTAAGAACTAAAAAGTATTAATAGAGTAAATACAACATTACTCTTTAACAAATTTAAAAACATTAAAATATAAGTTTGTCTGGAATCTTTAAAGATCGGACTTGAAGAGATGGCTCTTTTCATTGTACCAAAACAAACTTCATTCGTAACAAAAGAAAAGGTCAAAACTAGGTAAAAGGAAATTGCAAATTCCAATCTAGAATGGCCTCAGTGATCACCAGGGAGTGACTTTTATAATATCAGAATCACCTCAACAAAAAATACACAGATAATGATTTGATCAAATTATGCAAAACCCATAATTAACTTATCATAATTCACGCCTTACCTGCATCTATAATGCTAAGGCAAGAAACTCGGAATTACTTGCCACAAGCTGTCCCAAGATCAATTGCCCGATAATTATCAAAGTCATTACCATTATTTTATTATTAGATTTTAGATAGTGCTAGTTATACCCTTCAATTTTTTACACGCATCTTATCTCATGACGTGAGATTAATGTCTTGTCTTAACTATTTATAGTTTATATAATTATATTGTTAGGATTAGACGCCCTAATCCACCTGTAACGAATGATCGAGAAACCAAAAAAAAAAAACAAGAAAATAATAGATACCAAATTTTACGTGGAAACCCTAGAAGGAAAAAAACTACGGGCAGATAATAGAATCACTAATATCAAATTCGTTACATTGAGTTTTGCGACTCAAGTATCAACATATAGAGAAAACGTAAAACCCTAATATTGATATACAAGCCCGACCATAACCAATTAGAATTCGGATCACACCAAATTTTAACAATATCTACCTTGACACGAATTCCACATGAGAGATCCAACGGGCTACTCGGCCCAACCCAAAGCGAATCTAGAACACTGAACTCTGACAATCTCTAGCATCAAGGAAATTCCGGTGCAAGGAAACAAATCTGCAAAACTCCATTAAAAATAAGCTCCTCTACTACAAAGGCCCCAGATGGGCCAACTCAACATCTGATACCGTTCAAGTTTAAGCCCTGCTTAAACTTAAGAGACTTACTTGAAAAGAAATCGCATCTCCTCCTTCATGGTATCACTGAACTATCAGGGTTGTCACAACTGACTACATTTGAACATGTTGAGGACTCCACACAAGAATCATTACCCTCGATCACATTCAATGCATAACCCACAATTTCATCATATCGTCCCGGAGTTTTAATCTTCCATATGGTTCTGCCTTTGACGATACCATTCTGACGTGAAATTGAAACTGGTGACTGAACATCTGTAATAGGCTGACTCACCGGTTCTAATGTACCCTCAGATCCTAACCTGAACTTCACCTGAGAACCTGATTTCTTCCGAGTCTTCTCAACCTTTCTCTTAGAAAGTGAATTCACAAACTTTGCAGCCTTATTACCCACCACATTAACGGTGGAATCCGCGATCTTCGCGTGCATCACATATAATGAGCAGCATTTTTCTACTCTCGCCACGATCAATGAACCTCTAGTAAGCTTCCATTTTCCATCACGAAAGGTGTTGCCAAACCCTTCGTCATCGAGCTTGCCAGTTGAGACCAAATTCTTGCGGATGTCGAGGATGTGCTTCACACCTCTCAAAACCAAGGCGTTGCCGATGTTGGTCTCCAAACGCACATCTCCTATATCAATGGCTTTTGCAATGCCACCATTTCCCATCCTCACACTTCCAAAGTCACCCAAAGTGTAGGATGTAAAGAAATCTCTGCGCGAAGTGGCATGCATTGAAGCGCCACTATCGATCACCCAACTCGTATCTTGGCAAGTGAAATTTACGACATCCTAGTCGTACACACTAAAGAACTCCTCGGTAGCTGTGCCTAGCTCCTCGTCTGTGTCACCCTCTTCGGACATTTTTTCCTTTCCTTTGGCATTCAGATTCTCCCGAAGAAGCTTTTGACAAAATCTCTTTATGTGCTCTTACTTGCCACAATAATAACACTCAAAGTTGGCGTGTTTTCCGGACTTCCTCTAACTTCGATTTCTATTGCCTGGTTCTTTACTTTAACTCCTGCCTCTATTTTCAACATTTAGAGCTGATCCTTTCGATGTTTCACAATAATCAATCTTACGAGCCTCCTCGGCAAGAGACGCCAACAAAATTAGGACACGAACCTCATCCTCAAAATCAATTCCACATATAGCAATTGATTCACAATCATATTGAATTCATTCAGATGCGTTGCGACAGAAGTACAATCAATCATCTTCAAATTAAAAAGCTTCTTCATAAGAAATATCTTATTATTCGCAGAGGGTTTCTCGTACATATCAGATAGAGCCTTCATCAGACTCGCGGTGGTCTTGTCCTTCGCGACGGTTTGAGCAACACTTTTGGTTAGCGTCAATCGGACGACTCCCAAAACCTGTCTATCAAGGAGATTCCATTCACCGTCTTCCATCTTCTCTGGTTTCTCACTCAAGGGAAGATGAAGTTCTTTCCCGTACAAGTAATCGTCGATTTGCATTTTCCAGAATGCGAAATCTGTCTCATCGAGTTTTTCAAAAATGTGTCATGTACTATCGTCGTCTGACATTGTTATCACAAAAAAACTCCAAAAATATTCTGAATAAATCTGCCGAACAATTTATCCGAGCCCGAAAATATCTGAATCAATAACCTTACCCAAATATTTCCCCCGATATTTTCAAATATTGAAATTCTACAAAATTTCCAACTTTGAATCTCTTCACTTCGCCTTCACTATTCACCCAATTATCGATCTCACCAACAGAATTCCACAAATTTTGATTTAACGTGCACCCAAAAATTTCAAGAACCAGAACACCAAAAAACTGCTTCTACTTTCAGTGAAACATCAAACTGGAATCTCAAACCCCACTTTATTGGCTCGGCTTATCATAGGCAGCGACGGACAAAGCAACGGCGCAGCACAGTTCCCCGTCGGCCAACAGGTGGCTTCTGATTGGAGCTTGGTTGTTCGTGCGGCGGTTCTGCGAACAGGTCGACGGCGGAAGGCGCGCGAGTCTGAGGTGACGCTAAAGGCGCAGGGTGATGGCAGAATGGCGGCAAGCAGCATTCTTCGCTACGACCGGTTGGGGCACGCCTCTGTTATGTCAGACGGTGGACGGCGACAACAGAGGCTTCTTCTCTATTTTTCACGGCGACAGACGATTTGCGGAATGGCGGCGAGCAGCTCTGTTCTTCTTCACTGGCGAGGGACGGCGGTTTCTGTGGTCAGTCAACTCTTTGCGATCGACGGCAAGATGCTGAAGAACGGTCGGCGTTTCTACTCTGTTCTTCGCGGCTTGAGCTGTTCTATTTCGCGGCAAAGAAGCTCTGTTTTTTTTTTCTCTATTGAAGAAAAACAAAACAACAGAACAAAAGAAAAATATTTCTTTTCCTTTTTTTTTTTTTTTTTCAATTTCCTTTTCATCCAAAATTGTAATTTCAATTTTCAAAATTGCAAACTCCGTATCGTTCGATACCTTCGATAAAATCAAACCTTGATTTTCAAAATTCAACCTGAAGCTCTGATACCAATTGTTAGGATTAGATAACCTGTGCAAGCCGGAGCCAGTTGTGGATGCTCTCGTGAGTCTTCTTCTGTAATTACATCAACAAAAACAAATCCCAAAACAATTTATCCGAGCCCGAAAATATCTGAATCAATAACCTTACCCAAATATTTCCCCCGATATTTTCAAATATTGAAATTCTACAAAATTTCCAACTTTGAATCTCTTCACTTCGCCTTCACTATTCACCCAATTATCGATCTCACCAACAGAATTCCACAAATTTTGATTTAACGTGCACCCAAAAATTTCAAGAACCAGAACACCAAAAAAAGCTTCTTCATAAGAAATATCTTATTATTCGCAGAGGGTTTCTCGTACATATCAGATAGAGCCTTCATCAGACTCGCGGTGGTCTTGTCCTTCGCGACGGTTTGAGCAACACTTTGGTTAGCGTCAATCGGACGACTCCCAAAACCTGTCTATCAAGGAGATTCCATTCACCGTCTTCCATCTTCTCTGGTTTCTCACTCAAGGGAAGATGAAGTTCTTTCCCGTACAAGTAATCGTCGATTTGCATTTTCCAGAATGCGAAATCTGTCTCATCGAGTTTTTCAAAAATGTGTCATGTACTATCGTCGTCTGACATTGTTATCACAAAAAAACTCCAAAAATATTCTGAATAAATCTGCCGAACAATTTATCCGAGCCCGAAAATATCTGAATCAATAACCTTACCCAAATATTTCCCCCGATATTTTCAAATATTGAAATTCTACAAAATTTCCAACTTTGAATCTCTTCACTTCGCCTTCACTATTCACCCAATTATCGATCTCACCAACAGAATTCCACAAATTTTGATTTAACGTGCACCCAAAAATTTCAAGAACCAGAACACCAAAAAACTGCTTCTACTTTCAGTGAAACATCAAACTGGAATCTCAAACCCCACTTTATTGGCTCGGCTTATCATAGGCAGCGACGGACAAAGCAACGGCGCAGCACAGTTCCCCGTCGGCCAACAGGTGGCTTCTGATTGGAGCTCTTTGATTGTTTTTCAATCCCAGGTTGTCCAAATATCACACACTTTACTACAAGACTTTACTTCCATTAAAATGGCGAACCCCATTCGGCGAGCATTGCGTAGTATTCGATTTCCGACTTTGGTATAGGAGGGCAGATGTTTGGTATTATAATGAGCTTCCCTGAACAGTTTAAAAACAAAACAAATTGACAAAATTTGAAGAACCAAGAACTAAATGGAATATCAGAGATGGAACAAAAATGAAAGTGAAAATAGACTGAGAAATGAAAACCTTTGGAGTTACGAAGAGTCAAAGAACAGTTTTGTAATCCAGATTATATATTCCGCTTCATCACAAGTGCAAGCCGGAGCCAGTTGTGGATGCTCTCGTGAGTCTTCTTCTGTAATTACATCAACAAAAACAAATCCCAAAACAATTTAACTCCATCGGTTTAGTAAAAACAAGAGGTAAAAGAAAAATATTGAACTGAGTTCGATTGGGGTGGGATGGGCTGAGAAGGTGTAAGCTTGGTACGGCTAGACTAGGATAGGCTGGACTGCGATAAATTGGTGTGGCCTATGCTGGGTGACAAGATGGGTGGTGGGTTGGTTTTAGTTGGGACGAGCAGGGCTTGGTAATGAGTGGGCTGAGTTAAGGAGCTTTGCGCTATGTACGGGCTGGACAAGAATTGGGCTCAGTTGAGATGTGCTCAGTAGGCTGGGCTGAGAAGATGTAGAATGGATACGGGCTGGACTAGGATAGGCTGGTCCGGGCTCCATTAGGGTGGCCTGGGCTTGAATGAGAAGAATGGGTGTACGGGTTGGACTAGAATGGACTGAACTGGGTTGAGAATCTTTGGGCGGCTGAGAAGAGTTGGGCCAAGTACGGGCTGGACTAGAATAGACTGGACTGAGCTTAATTGGGTTAGCCTCGGGTGGGCTGACGTATTGGGCCTCATCTGGTATTAGTTTGGGTGGGCTAGCTTGGGCTGGAGTGAGAATGTCTGGAGCCTGGGTTAGTTTCCAATGGGCTGGGCTGGACTTTAGAACGAATGGGTTAGGGGGAGAAGGATGGAGTTGCGTACGGGCTGTACTACTATTGGGCTCCTTTGGGCTTTACTAGGCTGGGCTACCTTGAAACAAGTGGGCTAAGTTCAGTTGGATTGGGCAGGGCTGAGATGGTGTGAGCTGGACTTGTAACGAATGGGATGGTTTGAGAAGATTTGGGCTGGACTGGCTTGGAAAGTGTGGGCTAGGTACTATGGCTAGTAAGGGAAGATGGACAAGTAGTCCATCCATACAAAGCTTAATCTGCCCACTAAGCTGAGCCCAACCCACCTTTGGCCAGAACAAGCCCAAGGGTAACCATTCAAGCGCAGCCTACCGGATCCTGGCTCAGTCCAGCTATCCCATCCAGCCCAGCTTACGAGTCACCATTCCAATTTCCATTCCAGCTCACTGGATAGAGCACAGCACACTGGATCCATCCATACAAAGCTTAATCTGCCCACTAAGCTGAGCCCAACCCACCTTTGGCCAGAACAAGCCCAAGGGTAACCATTCAAGCGCAGCCTACCGGATCCTGGCTCAGTCCAGCTATCCCATCCAGCCCAGCTTACGAGTCACCATTCCAATTTCCATTCCAGCTCACTGGATAGAGCACAGCACACTGGATCCATCCATACAAAGCTTAATCTGCCCACTAAGCTGAGCCCAACCCACCTTTGGCCAGAACAAGCCCAAGGGTAACCATTCAAGCGCAGCCTACCGGATCCTGGCTCAGTCCAGCTATCCCATCCAGCCCAGCTTACGAGTCACCATTCCAATTTCCATTCCAGCTCACTGGATAGAGCACAGCACACTGGATCCATCCATACAAAGCTTAATCTGCCCACTAAGCTGAGCCCAACCCACCTTTGGCCAGAACAAGCCCAAGGGTAACCATTCAAGCGCAGCCTACCGGATCCTGGCTCAGTCCAGCTATCCCATCCAGCCCAGCTTACGAGTCACCATTCCAATTTCCATTCCAGCTCACTGGATAGAGCACAGCACACTGGATCCATCCATACAAAGCTTAATCTGCCCACTAAGCTGAGCCCAACCCACCTTATTTCCGCCCAGCCTACTTGTAGCCATCCAGCCTAGCCCACCGGATCCCATACCAGCACAGAATAGCCTAACCCAAACCAGCCCATCATACCTCAATAAACATGTACGCAGTCCAGCCCCCTGTATCTCATCCAGCTCAGCCCACGTGTGACCATTCCTGCCCAGCCCCCTATATCCTAGCCATTAAACTGCAGCCCAGCCCAGCCCATCCGGTGAATGACCATTCCAGCACAACCGACCGGATCCCATCCAGCCCAGCTTACGAGTCACCATTCCAATTTCCATTCCAGCTCACTGGATAGAGCACAGCACACTGGATCCATCCATACAAAGCTTAATCTGCCCACTAAGCTGAGCCCAACCCACCTTTGGCCAGAACAAGCCCAAGGGTAACCATTCAAGCGCAGCCTACCGGATCCTGGCTCAGTCCAGCTATCCCATCCAGCCCAGTTCACTGGATCCCACAAAAGCCCAGACAATGAGTGCAAGCACAGCAGACCAGCCCAACCCACCTTATTTCCGCCCAGCCTACTTGTAGCCATCCAGCCTAGCCCACCGGATCCCTGTTTAGCCCATCCAACAAGATGAAAGGGTATCGGAGCTCACCAAACCTTTGTCTTGCCCGGCCCAAGGGTTACCATTCTGGCTCAACACACCAGTAGGTCCAGAACCCACTCCAGCGCAACACAACTGATCCCAGTCCAACCCAGCTCACCGTATCCCTAGAGTAGTCGATCCGATCTCCATCTAAGCGCAACCAAGTCCAGCCCACCTCTTTCCTGTTGTACACAATTGAGTCCGAGTACGAAGCCCATTCGTACACCTCTTTCCTCGCACAACTTAGCTCTCCAACCCACCCATCTGCCCACCACAGCCCAGCACCCGCAAGTGCGGCTATTCTTAGCCAGCCGATCCTTCGGCAACGCACCACACAGCCCAATGGATACACTAGGCTCAACTAATAATTATATTCAATTAAAAAAATTTACTTACTTTCAAGTGCTGGGATTAATTGTGGCTCGAATTAGCTGGCATTATGAAAGGCATTGTTTTCTATTTCAATTTAATTTAATCTTGGCTAAGAATGCTTATTTTCTATGACTTTTATATACTGTTAACTCAAAATTATTTAATATAGAACATAAAATATCATTTACCGACACATGACAAATGGAAAATGACATTAAAATAAATTTTAATAAGAAATACGGTGGCAATGGTACATACAAGAAGCTATAAAATGTATTTTCGATATATTGGACCACCGCTATCATTCCATCAAATAAGACAGAATCAATGCGTCATAAAACACAATAAACAAGATTTAAGCCACTAACATATATTTCTATATCTATTTAAATGTTGAAAATTAAAGAACGTTATATAACTATGCTCGTTACATAACTTGCTTTATAAATAAGGAGAAAAAAAAAGATAATTAAATATTTGTTTTATGAACTATGATAAGCTCTTTATTTTATTCAACAATTTAAATAATCAAATGAATATTAAATTGAAAAGCCACAAAACACATTAATAAATATATGAATCTTGAGTAATGATACATCCGGTGGAGCATTGTCCTTAAATGTGCCTTTAAATAACATGGTTGTGCCTCCCCTTACTCTTGCCCAATCTTGTTGTTTCAGAAGTTAAAAGCTCAATCTAATCCCCTCACCATCTTTGATCAATATCCTATGGATAATATGATTCTCTTCGCAAGTGTTTCTCGTTGGCCACTATCATCACCATCAATGTCTCCATCAAATTCATTTTCAACATTCCTAACTTCTTTAAATCCAAGTTTAGACTCCCTTTCATGAGCACTAGTCAATATGTAACATCATTGGTGCTAGGGGTGTGCAAACCGAACCAGAATCGAGAATTGGACTGGAACCGGTGAAATTGGGTCCCGTTCTAGTTGGTTTTGCACCAAAATAAAATGAAATTCAGTTTTATTATGTAAGAACTAAATATAATGGTTCGGTTTTTGGTTTGGAGCATACAAAAACAAATTTAACCGAACTGAACCGCATTTTTTCCCATTTTTAATAAAGTCCTAATTTTATTTTGTAACACCCCAATTTAAAAATCTACAATTTGAAACCCTAATTTTGAAAACCCTAAAATTTTTCCCCAAATTGATTTGAAATTGAGCGTTAATTCATAATTTGAAAATATTAATTGAAAGTTTTAAATTCACGGAAGCTTTAAAATAAATTCGTCAAAATCTTGAAACTATTACATAATTAAAACAATCCATGAGACTTTATTAAATAATAAAATTCGACAATTATTTCTAAAATCTTAAATCAAAATAAAACATTAAATATTGTTTTAAAAATTTAATGCATACTAATTTAAATCATTTCCCTCGAAATCATCAATATGTTCTTCATCTGTATGCTCACTTGCCACTGGAGGGTTTTCAATTGCAGCCAATTCTTCCTCAGACAAAAATTCACCTACATCACAAGTTAAAACTGTGAGACTTTTACTTTTACTTTTACTTTTACTTTTACTTTTACTTTTACTTTTACTTTTACTTTTACTTTTACTTTTACTTTTACTTTTACTTTTACTTTTACTTTTACTTTTACTTTTACTTTTACTTTTACTTTTACTTTTACTTTTACTTTTACTTTTACTTTTACTTTTACTTTTACTTTTACTTTTACTTTTACTTTTACTTTTACTTTTACTTTTACTTTTACTTTTACTTTTACTTTTACTTTTACTTTTACTTTTACTTTTACTTTTACTTTTACTTTTACTTTTACTTTTACTTTTACTTTTACTTTTACTTTTACTTTTACTTTTACTTTTACTTTTACTTTTACTTTTACTTTTACTTTTACTTTTACTTTTACTTTTACTTTTACTTTTACTTTTACTTTTACTTTTACTTTTACTTTTACTTTTACTTTTACTTTTACTTTTACTTTTACTTTTACTTTTACTTTTACTTTTACTTTTACTTTTACTTTTACTTTTACTTTTACTTTTACTTTTACTTTTACTTTTACTTTTACTTTTACTTTTACTTTTACTTTTACTTTTACTTTTACTTTTACTTTTACTTTTACTTTTACTTTTACTTTTACTTTTACTTTTACTTTTACTTTTACTTTTACTTTTACTTTTACTTTTACTTTTACTTTTACTTTTACTTTTACTTTTACTTTTACTTTTACTTTTACTTTTACTTTTACTTTTACTTTTACTTTTACTTTTACTTTTACTTTTACTTTTACTTTTACTTTTACTTTTACTTTTACTTTTACTTTTACTTTTACTTTTACTTTTACTTTTACTTTTACTTTTACTTTTACTTTTACTTTTACTTTTACTTTTACTTTTACTTTTACTTTTACTTTTACTTTTACTTTTACTTTTACTTTTACTTTTACTTTTACTTTTACTTTTACTTTTACTTTTACTTTTACTTTTACTTTTACTTTTACTTTTACTTTTACTTTTACTTTTACTTTTACTTTTACTTTTACTTTTACTTTTACTTTTACTTTTACTTTTACTTTTACTTTTACTTTTACTTTTACTTTTACTTTTACTTTTACTTTTACTTTTACTTTTACTTTTACTTTTACTTTTACTTTTACTTTTACTTTTACTTTTACTTTTACTTTTACTTTTACTTTTACTTTTACTTTTACTTTTACTTTTACTTTTACTTTTACTTTTACTTTTACTTTTACTTTTACTTTTACTTTTACTTTTACTTTTACTTTTACTTTTACTTTTACTTTTACTTTTACTTTTACTTTTACTTTTACTTTTACTTTTACTTTTACTTTTACTTTTACTTTTACTTTTACTTTTACTTTTAACGTTCAAGCTCACCATCTTACTGTCGTTCAGGCTTTTATTATCACGTCAGTACATATGTTCAAGTTCACCATCTCACTGTCATTCAAGCTTTTATTATCACATTTTTCGTCAATTTCATCATTTTCATACACACGCAAATATCCTACCAATTTTATCTTTTAAATAATTATATGTTGATATTATAACATATGTGCTCAACCATCGAAAACGTGAGATAAAATAAAACCGTAATAAATAAATAACATATATCCTGTGATGTAGGGCCTTAGCCAAAACGTTGTATTTGCACTTACTTGGATTCCGAGCAATAAATGTATATGGGGATATTCCAAAAATTCTGATATAATATCCTGCTCAAATAAAATCTTTGGTATTAAAATCACACTTAATAAATCTAATTTCAAAGAAATTTGAGCAGAAATTCCTTACGTTGTGTTATCAGGTCGGATCGGATCGGTTGGATCGATTTGGATTGAATCGGACGGTTCCAAAATCTTTCCAGCCTAATTCGAATACTAATATTAAAATCTCACTTAAATTATTCCAACTTTAGAAGAATTTGGGCAGAAATTTCTTACTGGTTAAATTTTTGATAGGTCCGGATTAATTCGGGTCGAAATTTGGTTCGGGTTCGGTGAACAGTACCAGTTCGGGTCTGGTGAACAGTGCCGGTTCGAGTCGGGTGAACAGTGCCGGTTCAGTTCGGTTCAGGTCAGTTTGGTTCACTGATGGTTCGGTTCGGGTCGGATGAAGGTTGACTTAAGCGGACCGGTTCAGTTTATAAACTAAAACCAAACTTCTTCTTCTTCTTCGTGATTCTGCCGAGAGAAAAAGAGGGAGAATCAGAGAGGGAGGGAGGGAGAGCACGACAGAGAGAAGAAAATGGAGAGAGAGAGGGAGCTTACTCTGATGGGTCATCATCGGAGTTCAAGCAAGCTTCGTCAGAGCTCGGCTGCCAGAGAGGAAACTTCATCGGAGCTCGGCTGCCAGAGATTGAAGCTGCGAATAAGGGTAAGTCTTCTGACTTAAAACTCTAGAGGGAGAGAGCTGATGGTGTGAGTTTCCTCCTCCACCGATAGCTCTATTTATAGGGGAGGCTCACCTCCCTGCACCTCCGAGAAATCTGACTTAGTTTGGATTTTTCGGCTGCTTCATGATCGGCGCCGGATTTCCTGTGAGTGGTTGGTTCAGTTGACTCTAAACACTACTCCTTATGAGGTCTAGGTTCATTCCAGATGTGTTTCTCCACAATCTGAGATTAGCTCGTAGCAGAGCTGGAAAAATCCGATCTCCAATCGGTTTCCCGAAAAAGTCCTCTGCTGTTAACGTTTTTGGTTTGAATTTGGGCTAGATTCATACAATCAATATTTTTGGAATAATTTGAAATCATATCCTGGATTATATTTTGATTCAATTGCTGCACTTTAAGATTTTGATTGAAATTTGATTTGGTAATAAATTTTTAGAATGTTACAATCTACCCTCCTTAAAGAAATTTCGTCCTCGAAATTTAAATTCTTACTTGAACAGTTCCTGATAGGGCCTTCTCATAGATTTATTAGTACTTAAGTCCAATCATCATGTTATCCTCAAGTTTGAAGGTTAGGGATTACTATGCTTTCGCTGCGCTACTCTGATATATAAATATATTTGTCTATTCCTAAATATTCTCATCCATATACTTAAGCTTTCCTTATTTTGTCAATAAATAAATTTTAACTGCTATCTATCGTTAAACATCTCTCTGAAAAATTAATGTTGACATAATAGTTGTGATTCTTAAATATTCATTTGTCATCCAAATTTAATATCGACCTAATGTTCAATTTCTTAAATTTTAAATTTTCTTTAGGTTTATGAATACTTCTCCATTATACTATTAACTCTCCATTTCTAAACATCAAATTTCTAAAATAGTATCATCAAGTTCGACTATAACCTTACAATCATTATAGTTTTCTTAATAAAATCTAACGTACATGTTTTTTCTTTAGTAGTATTTATTTTAAGTTATGTACTCAATGTAAATTACATCTTTATGATCCTCAATTTTTTTTTAACTCTTTTATATCCTCAAAACTTAATAGATGATCAATAAAATATAAATTTTAAATTTCCTCGAGTAATGAGGGTCCTAAATTGAATATATATAAATTTCATACCTACAAGCCTCAGAGTCATTTTGATCAACTACAACATCAAAATATCTTCAAAATTTAAATAATTTTCTAAAGAAAGTCTAAACTTCCAAATTCCTCGAGTAATGCTTATTTAAATACCTAAATATAAATTTCATATTCAAGACCTTAATTATATCCTCAATCAATTATTCATGGTGATTAATATAATTTCCATGTTTACACTTATAATGATCTCTCTATATATCCTCGAGTCCATTCCAATCAACTACATCCTCAAAATTTAATAAGTTACCAACTACAATATCATCCTTATAGTTCTTCAAACAATGATCGTTCCTACTACATACTTGAATGTAAATCTTATAATTACGTCAACTGCATTCAATTTGATCAACTATAAGTTTATATCAAGTTTTATCTAATTTATATGTCTCCAAATTAAATAATAAATTATGTACTTGAACACATAATTTATTCATAGATTCATCGACTTCACTTCAATAAATTAAAATCTTAAAATTTTAAAGTCATAAATTATAACTTCATATCTATGTTCACTCGAACAAAGGTTATTCTAAATCATTAATTTTATATCCTCAAGAGTGTTTAAGAATTTCTCCACTAAATGTAACTTTCCTAGATTTCTCTAACAATAATTATTTCAGATTAACATCCACATCTGAATTTTGAACATAAGGTTCTCAAATTTTCTTTAATAGATTACATTCCTCTAGATGTACTAATTTCTTAAATAAAGTTCAATCTTCATATTTTCTCAATCAAGCAATACTAAATACTTAGGAGGTAAATTTTCTTATCTTAAATCGTCAGCTTCAATCTAATTAATTTTATTCTAAAATTTATCAAATAGAATTATTAATACTTTCTCAAATTTTTCTTAGACTAAATATTCCAATATATGATCCTCAATACTTTCACTACTTACTAGTCACCTCTAATTTCATCAGGTTTTTCCCTATACCATGATGACCAAAAATTCTCGCATCATTAAATTCTTTTTCCTTACACTCCTTTACTAATGATGTCACTCATCTCTTCGAGCAATGATCAATTTAGAATACCTACTTCAACATAATTTCTTAATATTATCTTGCTCCCATATAATCTCCAAAAATCTAATATCATTTCGAATTCTCCAAGTCATTAAAACATAATTAACCCAATAAACATTTAAGATAAAATCATTGATATTTTGAACTAAATCGTAAGGTATATTCTTTTGTTTCATCCACTTCTCATTGATTAATTTTATCTACATTAATAGTTTCTTAACTCAAATCCAACTTCTAAGTACTCAAACAATATTTTTAGTAAATTCTCATATAGTATAAATCTTATGGGTGAATTATTACTAGAGACATGAATTCCTTCAAACCTGTCAATTGAGCAAATGCATCCAAAACAACAAGGATGGATAACTCGTATCCAAAAACTAGTAGTTCGCCTTATTAATCTTCTGGGGCCCAAATAACTCGATTTTCTCTCATGAACTATTTACGTTAAAGGATTAGTTTGATCTAAAACTTGAGATAATAGTGTACTCCAAAAAAGGATTCATAAGTGGTTGTTAATGGAGTTGAGGTTACCAAATTCTAAGGAGTAGGTATCAACATTTAAGCATCCTTAAATTCATCTTCATTGTTTATTGTCTCGTCTAAGTTCTCAAATTAATCCATAATATTACTCTATCTCTTATCTTTATGGAAGCTTTGAGAATGTTTCAGTTGTGGTTAATGTAATTTAGACACTAATCATTGCATGCCAATATTCTAAAGTTTTCTTTGAGGAGTTCATAAACTAGTTAGGATATTAGCAAAGTTGGTTTTTTTTTTTTTTTACTCAAACGTCCAATCGTTATTGTAATATCCAGGAAAATTTTTTAGCGATTTAAGTTAATAAATTTAGTTGAACTAATCGGTTAATTAATTTGTGTTCGGATATTCTAATTGGAGAACTTAAGCCGTGTATGGGGTGAGGGTCAGTTTACGAAAAAATTTATAATTGAAGCACAAAATTTAACGAGGTTTCGAAGAGGCCAAAAGTACGGGAGGGCAAAACGGTAAATGTTATTTTTATTAATGTTTTAATAAGAAATAGTTTTATTTTATTATTTTATTTATTTTTTTTTAAAACAATAGAATGGCTTCTTCGAAGCCATTCTGTCGTTCGAGCGCCGAAGCCCCGAATAGAGGAGGAAGGCGCGAACGGCGATCGGCGGTCTCTTCACCGCATTTTTCTGACGTTCTCCGGCCAAACGACGTCGGAGATTCTAGGGCTACCATTTACAGCCATTTTCGCGCACAAGACCGAACGGTAAGTCCTCTTTTGCCCTGTTTTCGGTTCGGTTCGAGGCCGTGAGTGACGAGCCAGATTAGGCTTCGATCACCAGCCAATTTTGGGAGTTCTCGGCATGGGTTTTCCGACTCTTGGACCGGCAATGGTCGCCAGGCTGAGGGAAGCTCAATTTGAGCAAAAAACAGAGAATTCCAAAGGGTGTGCTTCGGTTTTGCTGTGTGTAGCCTCAGGATTTTGGTTAGATTATGTTAATTGAAGGTAAATGTGGTTGATTGGTGAGGAAATGGGTGGGAATCGATGAAAAACCGATAGGGGGAATTTTGAACCTTAAGGCCCAGTTCTGTTTTTGGAGGTTTTGACCTAGTTATGGTTATTTGTTTTAAATTTTCTTTTGGCAGGTTAAACTAGGTTATTAGAGGAAGACGTGGCTGCTGGAATCGTTTGATTCCGTTAGCTGACGCGAAAGTTATGCACGTCCAAAGTTTTGGGACGGTTTTTACCAAACCCAAATTAGTAGCCCGTTTAGTTGGATTTTAGTTGGGTTATGCTATAAATAGTAGTTTGTGAGTGAATTGGTGAATGTGAGCTTGAGTTTGATAAAGTTGGAATTTTGTGCTAGGTGAAGCCATAGGTGACGTGATGTGCCAAACCCAGCGAGCTAGGACGCCAGGTAAGTAGTAGTGTGGGTGTAAATGTCTGAGAGTCGCCCAGAAGGGGCTACACCATAGTTGTTTGCATATTGTGAGTTGTGTGTATGTCGTGAGTAGTCAGTATGTGATGCGTACGTGTAGTCATCGTTAGTGGTATGTTGTGAGTATCGTGCAGGTTGTGGGCTAGTTGTGTGTAGCTGTGGAGTCTTGTGCAGGCTGTAGGTGAGTTGTGCGGTAGGTTGTGAGTATTTAGCAGGTTGTGGGCTAGTTGTGTGTAGGCTGTGAGTCTTGTGTAGGCTGTAGGTGAGTTGTGCGTAGGTTGGGAGTATCGTGCGGGTTGTGGGCTAGTTGTGTGTAGCTGTGAATCTTGGGCGGCTGTAGGTGAGTTTGCGTAGTTGTGAGTATCGTGCAGGTTTGTGGGCTAGTTGTGTGTAGGCTGTGATCTTGTGCAGGCTGTAGGTGAGTTTGTGCGTAGTTTGTGAGTGTCGGCAAGTTGTGGGCTAGTTGTGTGTAGGCTGTGAGTCTTGTGCAGGCTGTAGGTGAGTTGTGCGTAGGTTGTGAGTATCGTGCAGGTTGTGGGCTAGTTGTGTGTAGGCTGTGAATCTTGTGCAGGCTGTAGGTGAGTTGTGCGTAGGTTGTGAGTATCGTGCAGGTTGTGGGCTAGTTGTGTGTAGGCTGTGAGTCTTGTGCAGGCTGTAGGTGAGTTGTGCGTAGGTTGTGAGTATCGTGCAGGTTGTGGGCTAGTTGTGTGTAGGCTGTGAATCTTGTGCAGGCTGTAGGTGAGTTGTGCGTAGGTTGTGAGTATCGTGCAGGTTGTGGGCTAGTTGTGTGTAGGCTGTGAATCTTGTGCAGGCTGTAGGTGAGTTGTGCGTAGGTTGTGAGTATCGTGCAGGTTGTGGGCTAGTTGTGTGTAGGCTGTGAATCTTGTGCAGGCTGTAGGTGAGTTGTGCGTAGGTTGTGAGTATCGTGCAGGTTGTGGGCTAGTTGTGTGTAGGCTGTGAATCTTGTGCAGGCTGTAGGTGAGTTGTGCGTAGGTTGTGAGTATCGTGCAGGTTGTGGGCTAGTTGTGTGTAGGCTGTGAGTCTTGTGCAGGCTGTAGGTGAGTTGTGCGTAGGTTGTGAGTATCGTGCAGGTTGTGGGCTAGTTGTGTGTAGGCTGTGAATCTTGTGCAGGCTGTAGGTGAGTTGTGCGTAGGTTGTGAGTATCGTGCAGGTTGTGGGCTAGTTGTGTGTAGGCTGTGAGTCTTGTGCAGGCTGTAGGTGAGTTGTGCGTAGGTTGTGAGTATCGTGCAGGTTGTGGGCTAGTTGTGTGTAGGCTGTGAATCTTGTGCAGGCTGTAGGTGAGTTGTGCGTAGGTTGTGAGTATCGTGCAGGTTGTGGGCTAGTTGTGTGTAGGCTGTGAATCTTGTGCAGGCTGTAGGTGAGTTGTGCGTAGGTTGTGAGTATCGTGCAGGTTGTGGGCTAGTTGTGTGTAGGCTGTGAATCTTGTGCAGGCTGTAGGTGAGTTGTGCGTAGGTTGTGAGTATCGTGCAGGTTGTGGGCTAGTTGTGTGTAGGCTGTGAATCTTGTGCAGGCTGTAGGTGAGTTGTGCGTAGGTTGTGAGTATCGTGCAGGTTGTGGGCTAGTTGTGTGTAGGCTGTGAGTCTTGTGCAGGCTGTAGGTGAGTTGTGCGTAGGTTGTGAGTATCGTGCAGGTTGTGGGCTAGTTGTGTGTAGGCTGTGAATCTTGTGCAGGCTGTAGGTGAGTTGTGCGTAGGTTGTGAGTATCGTGCAGGTTGTGGGCTAGTTGTGTGTAGGCTGTGAATCTTGTGCAGGCTGTAGGTGAGTTGTGCGTAGGTTGTGAGTATCGTGCAGGTTGTGGGCTAGTTGTGTGTAGGCTGTGAATCTTGTGCAGGCTGTAGGTGAGTTGTGCGTAGGTTGTGAGTATCGTGCAGGTTGTGGGCTAGTTGTGTGTAGGCTGTGAATCTTGTGCAGGCTGTAGGTGAGTTGTGCGTAGGTTGTGAGTATCGTGCAGGTTGTGGGCTAGTTGTGTGTAGGCTGTGAGTCTTGTGCAGGCTGTAGGTGAGTTGTGCGTAGGTTGTGAGTATCGTGCAGGTTGTGGGCTAGTTGTGTGTAGGCTGTGAGTCTTGTGCAGGCTGTAGGTGAGTTGTGCGTAGGTTGTGAGTATCGTGCAGGTTGTGGGCTAGTTGTGTGTAGGCTGTGAGTCTTGTGCAGGCTGTAGGTGAGTTGTGCGTAGGTTGTGAGTATCGTGCAGGTTGTGGGCTAGTTGTGTGTAGGCTGTGAGTCTTGTGCAGGCTGTAGGTGAGTTGTGCGTAGGTTGTGAGTATCGTGCAGGTTGTGGGCTAGTTGTGTGTAGGCTGTGAATCTTGTGCAGGCTGTAGGTGAGTTGTGCGTAGGTTGTGAGTATCGTGCAGGTTGTGGGCTAGTTGTGTGTAGGCTGTGAGTCTTGTGCAGGCTGTAGGTGAGTTGTGCGTAGGTTGTGAGTATCGTGCAGGTTGTGGGCTAGTTGTGTGTAGGCTGTGAATCTTGTGCAGGCTGTAGGTGAGTTGTGCGTAGGTTGTGAGTATCGTGCAGGTTGTGGGGCGGATGACTAAATTGACTTTGACTGGGGCGGATGACTAAATTGACTTTGACTGGGGCGGATGACTAAATTGACTTTGACTGGGGCGGATGACTAAATTGACTTTGACTGGGGCGGATGACTAAATTGACTTTGACTGGGGCGGATGACTAAATTGACTTTGACTGGGGCGGATGACTAAATTGACTTTGACTGGGGCGGATGACTAAATTGACTTTGACTGGGGCGGATGACTAAATTGACTTTGACTGGGGCGGATGACTAAATTGACTTTGACTGGGGCGGATGACTAAATTGACTTTGACTGGGGCGGATGACTAAATTGACTTTGACTGGGGCGGATGACTAAATTGACTTTGACTGGGGCGGATGACTAAATTGACTTTGACTGGGGCGGATGACTAAATTGACTTTGACTGGGGCGGATGACTAAATTGACTTTGACTGGGGCGGATGACTAAATTGACTTTGACTGGGGCGGATGACTAAATTGACTTTGACTGGGGCGGATGACTAAATTGACTTTGACTGGGGCGGATGACTAAATTGACTTTGACTGGGGCGGATGACTAAATTGACTTTGACTGGGGCGGATGACTAAATTGACTTTGACTGGGGCGGATGACTAAATTGACTTTGACTGGGGCGGATGACTAAATTGACTTTGACTGGGGCGGATGACTAAATTGACTTTGACTGGGGCGGATGACTAAATTGACTTTGACTGGGGCGGATGACTAAATTGACTTTGACTGGGGCGGATGACTAAATTGACTTTGACTGGGGCGGATGACTAAATTGACTTTGACTGGGGCGGATGACTAAATTGACTTTGACTGGGGCGGATGACTAAATTGACTTTGACTGGGGCGGATGACTAAATTGACTTTGACTGGGGCGGATGACTAAATTGACTTTGACTGGGGCGGATGACTAAATTGACTTTGACTGGGGCGGATGACTAAATTGACTTTGACTGGGGCGGATGACTAAATTGACTTTGACTGGGGCGGATGACTAAATTGACTTTGACTGGGGCGGATGACTAAATTGACTTTGACTGGGGCGGATGACTAAATTGACTTTGACTGGGGCGGATGACTAAATTGACTTTGACTGGGGCGGATGACTAAATTGACTTTGACTGGGGCGGATGACTAAATTGACTTTGACTGGGGCGGATGACTAAATTGACTTTGACTGGGGCGGATGACTAAATTGACTTTGACTGGGGCGGATGACTAAATTGACTTTGACTGGGGCGGATGACTAAATTGACTTTGACTGGGGCGGATGACTAAATTGACTTTGACTGGGGCGGATGACTAAATTGACTTTGACTGGGGCGGATGACTAAATTGACTTTGACTGGGGCGGATGACTAAATTGACTTTGACTGGGGCGGATGACTAAATTGACTTTGACTGGGGCGGATGACTAAATTGACTTTGACTGGGGCGGATGACTAAATTGACTTTGACTGGGGCGGATGACTAAATTGACTTTGACTGGGGCGGATGACTAAATTGACTTTGACTGGGGCGGATGACTAAATTGACTTTGACTGGGGCGGATGACTAAATTGACTTTGACTGGGGCGGATGACTAAATTGACTTTGACTGGGGCGGATGACTAAATTGACTTTGACTGGGGCGGATGACTAAATTGACTTTGACTGGGGCGGATGACTAAATTGACTTTGACTGGGGCGGATGACTAAATTGACTTTGACTGGGGCGGATGACTAAATTGACTTTGACTGGGGCGGATGACTAAATTGACTTTGACTGGGGCGGATGACTAAATTGACTTTGACTGGGGCGGATGACTAAATTGACTTTGACTGGGGCGGATGACTAAATTGACTTTGACTGGGGCGGATGACTAAATTGACTTTGACTGGGGCGGATGACTAAATTGACTTTGACTGGGGCGGATGACTAAATTGACTTTGACTGGGGCGGATGACTAAATTGACTTTGACTGGGGCGGATGACTAAATTGACTTTGACTGGGGCGGATGACTAAATTGACTTTGACTGGGGCGGATGACTAAATTGACTTTGACTGGGGCGGATGACTAAATTGACTTTGACTGGGGCGGATGACTAAATTGACTTTGACTGGGGCGGATGACTAAATTGACTTTGACTGGGGCGGATGACTAAATTGACTTTGACTGGGGCGGATGACTAAATTGACTTTGACTGGGGCGGATGACTAAATTGACTTTGACTGGGGCGGATGACTAAATTGACTTTGACTGGGGCGGATGACTAAATTGACTTTGACTGGGGCGGATGACTAAATTGACTTTGACTGGGGCGGATGACTAAATTGACTTTGACTGGGGCGGATGACTAAATTGACTTTGACTGGGGCGGATGACTAAATTGACTTTGACTGGGGCGGATGACTAAATTGACTTTGACTGGGGCGGATGACTAAATTGACTTTGACTGGGGCGGATGACTAAATTGACTTTGACTGGGGCGGATGACTAAATTGACTTTGACTGGGGCGGATGACTAAATTGACTTTGACTGGGGCGGATGACTAAATTGACTTTGACTGGGGCGGATGACTAAATTGACTTTGACTGGGGCGGATGACTAAATTGACTTTGACTGGGGCGGATGACTAAATTGACTTTGACTGGGGCGGATGACTAAATTGACTTTGACTGGGGCGGATGACTAAATTGACTTTGACTGGGGCGGATGACTAAATTGACTTTGACTGGGGCGGATGACTAAATTGACTTTGACTGGGGCGGATGACTAAATTGACTTTGACTGGGGCGGATGACTAAATTGACTTTGACTGGGGCGGATGACTAAATTGACTTTGACTGGGGCGGATGACTAAATTGACTTTGACTGGGGCGGATGACTAAATTGACTTTGACTGGGGCGGATGACTAAATTGACTTTGACTGGGGCGGATGACTAAATTGACTTTGACTGGGGCGGATGACTAAATTGACTTTGACTGGGGCGGATGACTAAATTGACTTTGACTGGGGCGGATGACTAAATTGACTTTGACTGGGGCGGATGACTAAATTGACTTTGACTGGGGCGGATGACTAAATTGACTTTGACTGGGGCGGATGACTAAATTGACTTTGACTGGGGCGGATGACTAAATTGACTTTGACTGGGGCGGATGACTAAATTGACTTTGACTGGGGCGGATGACTAAATTGACTTTGACTGGGGCGGATGACTAAATTGACTTTGACTGGGGCGGATGACTAAATTGACTTTGACTGGGGCGGATGACTAAATTGACTTTGACTGGGGCGGATGACTAAATTGACTTTGACTGGGGCGGATGACTAAATTGACTTTGACTGGGGCGGATGACTAAATTGACTTTGACTGGGGCGGATGACTAAATTGACTTTGACTGGGGCGGATGACTAAATTGACTTTGACTGGGGCGGATGACTAAATTGACTTTGACTGGGGCGGATGACTAAATTGACTTTGACTGGGGCGGATGACTAAATTGACTTTGACTGGGGCGGATGACTAAATTGACTTTGACTGGGGCGGATGACTAAATTGACTTTGACTGGGGCGGATGACTAAATTGACTTTGACTGGGGCGGATGACTAAATTGACTTTGACTGGGGCGGATGACTAAATTGACTTTGACTGGGGCGGATGACTAAATTGACTTTGACTGGGGCGGATGACTAAATTGACTTTGACTGGGGCGGATGACTAAATTGACTTTGACTGGGGCGGATGACTAAATTGACTTTGACTGGGGCGGATGACTAAATTGACTTTGACTGGGGCGGATGACTAAATTGACTTTGACTGGGGCGGATGACTAAATTGACTTTGACTGGGGCGGATGACTAAATTGACTTTGACTGGGGCGGATGACTAAATTGACTTTGACTGGGGCGGATGACTAAATTGACTTTGACTGGGGCGGATGACTAAATTGACTTTGACTGGGGTGATGACCAAATTGACTTTGACTGGGGTCGGATGACTAAGGCATATAACTGGGCGGATGACTAAATGACTTGACTGGGGCGGATGACTAAATTGACTTTGACGGGGGGCGGATGACTAAATTGACTTTGACTGGGGCTGGTGACTGAATTGACGAGCATTTAACAGGATGACATGTCAACAGAAGACATAACAACAGAAGGCATAAAACTTCAAAATTTATTAAAAACAACCGATTTCAAAACATAGTTTTAAAACAACATATTTGACAACAATGAACAGACAACATGACAGAGATTCGAGAAAACAAACTGCATAGATAGCTCTAAAACTCGAGACAATCCATGCACACACTAACAGAGAAAACTCAAGGTAGTCCCAGAATATTTCAAAATATATATTCAACTGTCAGACAGAAGTTTTAAAGAAAAACATCAACACAGATTTTATACCTCGTTTTGAAGATCCCAAAAGTTTTACAGAACTTGACATACACTTCCAATGTTTTAAAACCCCAAAACAACTTGTACAAAACTTGACATAACTTTACATAAAACACATTCTCACAGGAATGACATTTGTCTGACTGCAGCAACCATCCCGTGAGCTCCTCCCGCCAACTACATCAACTCATCAGTTTGAGGCTCAAGCTCCTCATCTGGAGGATCCGTACCTACAACAGGGAGTTCATCTATGAGCCTAGAGCTCAGTAAGAACATACAATGCAGAGTGATGAACGTGCTATGCATGAATCTTTGTCAAATACATGAACATTACATTACATTTCACTGGACAGGAAGGTATAAGTGGGAAGAGGAGCTGGCGCAACAGGAGTACATGCCACAACAGGACATAACAGGAGTACATGACAGGATGCCAGTTCTCGTCCACACTTAACCATACATTACATTACAGGTTTTATCTTACTTAACTTCAAACCGTGTACAGAAAACCTTTTCATGACTTTCAGAGAAAAACGTGTATGCATGAACATTTATAGACAGGCAACAGAATAATAAACAGAATATAAAACAGAACACACTTAACCTAGAACATAACCTTGGCTTAACTACCCAACAGAAATCCCGACAACATAAACCTAGTACCTCCGTATTGTAGGGCCTTAAGGGCCAAACCTATACGTATGAACTTACCTGTGGTCCGAAATGCAGCAAACTTGAACGCACGAGCACTGTGGTTCACGAACCTATAGCATGCATAAACGGACATTAACCCTAAACATCACGAAACTAGCAAATAAATAAACTAAAAATCGTTTTCTATCTAAGATGATTACCTTAGACCGAAAAGCAGGATGAAAATCAGAGAAGGAAGAAACCCTTGCGTTGGTTTTCTTCAACCGAAAGAGAGAAGCAGAGAGGAAAATGAAAGAGAGCAGAGAGGGAAATGTCTCACGTAGGAGGAAGAGAAGGAAAAATGATCTTAGCTTCCTTAACAAGTTTTGGACAAGTGTCAATCATCTATTTGATTTCTCCCACCAACCTTAATTACTTCCACATTTGCCCTTCCATTGGTTTTTAATCAAATTGGTTTGTTTTGATTACACAAGGTTTGGTTTTTCCAATTAAACGTCCAAACAAATAAAAGAAAATATCTATTGTATTAATATACAATTTATCCCGCTTAAATGACCACGTGGCAAAAATGTCGGGTGTTACAAACGGTGCCACCTGGCCACATGGGACGACGATTCGTAACGCCACGTGATCGAGGTTAAAACCGGGGGACGACAATACGAGACGCTCCGGGGACCGATACAAATGTGAGGAACGGTGCCACTGGCCACGTGGGACGGCGATTCGTAACGCCACATGGTCGAGGATAAAACCGGGGGACGGCAACACGAGACGCCCCGGGGACCGATACAAATTTAAGGAACGATGCCACCTGGTCACGTGGGACGGCGATTCGTAATGCCACGTGGTCGAGGTTAAAATCGGGGGACGGCGATACGAGACGCCTCGGGGACTGTTACAAATGTGAGGAACGGTGCTATTTTCGAAGATCTTTTACTACACAACTGTTGCCGTTTCGGCCCCCTCACATGTTACCTCAAATATTTATATTAGTGAAGTGTGTAATTTGAAAATGGTTATCCCAAATACTCTGCGTGTGATAATGCAGTGATGAGGAGAATGACTATTGATATGCAGAGAAAGTTTGATAAATATTGAGGTAGTTTTGATAAAATCAATTGGTTGATGTATGTAGCAATTGTACTAGATCCTAGATGTAAAATAGAGTTTTTGAAACATTGTCTCACCATGTTGTTTGATGTTGAGAAGGCAAATGATTTAGTGAGACAAGTAGAAATTGTAATTGAAAGATTATATCTCGAGTATAAATCTGATTTGGGTTTTGAAATTTAGGAAGATAATTCTAATATAATGGTGGAACGACTTCTACCGTAATGAGACGAAGTAGTAGTTTGACTCATAATAATGTGTATGAGATGTTTTGTAATTGTCATAATGAGATTGACGTTTCAAATAATAAAACTGAAGTTCATCAATATTTATCTGAAGGACTAGAAAGGTTTTCAGATAAAAGTGATATTCTAACATGGTGGAAAATGAATTCTTTGAAATTTTTACTATTGAGTAAAATGGCAATGGATGTATTAGTTATCCCAATTTCGATAGCTGCTTCAGAGTCAATTTTTAGTAGCGGAGGCCGTGTACTGGATTCATTTCGTAGTTCTTTGTCCCCAAAGACTATCAAGGCACTCATTTGCACTCAAAGTTGGATTCGAACGTCAAAACATCAATCTATCAACGTTAATTATTCAGTGGATGATTTTGACAAGGTGTAACGAGGTGTGTTTTACATCTTTGTTTTCTTTTCATTTTATATTTTTAATTCATTTTGCCTAATTGATTTTTCAATTACATTTTACAGAATTTACATCAACTAATGAAGATGGAGATAGTGTTCTGATTTTAGTGGAGATAGTTTTACATTTTTTGGTTTTTGATAACGAATAATATTACTTTATACTTTGTTTATCAGTATTTTTTCAGCATATTTCGTTAAATTTTTAGTTGGAACAATAATTTTAATTTTAAGTTTTAAATTTTTAATTGGCACAATAATTTTTTAGTTGAGATAGTGGATGATAATTTTAAGTTTTAAATTTTCTTTTTTAATATGTCAATACGTTAATGGAGAAGACAACAGAAAAGTGGTGGTCCGCTTCCTTTAAACAAGCAATTGTTCCACCTTTGGAGCTAAAACAAGTGGTGGGTACAAGTGATGGAGGTAAATTTTTTTTTTTTTTTTTTATAAAATGTCAAACCGAAACTGACCCGAAACCGAACCGAAAGTTTTGGTTTGGTTCTGGGTCAGTTCTGACTGGACTGCCTTGCCAATTTTGGGTTAAATCCCAAAAATTGAATCCTTGTCGGTTCAGTTAGGTTTTACTCCAAAACCGAACCGAACAGACAAATGCCCACTCCTAATTAGTGCTCTTAGTATAATATTATCCGCTCTGTAAAGAAGCCCTCACAAATTTATTCTTGGGGTTAGCGCAAAACGCATTGTACTAGGTATGAAGGATAACTCTATTTATAAACTATACATTTTTTACTCTCTCAAACGATGTGAGATTGTACACTTCCACTACTATGAGTTGGACCCTCACAATTAATAGAATGTTAAATTGTTTTTGCCTTCACCTAGTAGAAAAATTACATTTTAAAACTTACATTAGGTGTTACAAAGTAACATTGCATTTCTATGTTTGAATGAAAGAATGAATAAATTAATGTAATAGTGGGTTTTGTACCGATCATATGTAGGATTTTTTTCAGGGAAATTACCAGTTTAGACCTCAAAGTAACCGGTTTTTTCGATTCAAACCTTAAAGTATAATATTTCACGATCCAAACCTTGAAATATGAAAAAAGTAACAAAACAAACCTCGGCGGACGTCCTATGACCGTCGTCTCTTGAATTTTGCCGTAGAACGGACGGTCTCTTGCAAAACAGAGA
>CM039507.1:42629391-42764391 GCA_022432975.1 Begonia masoniana
AATAGGTTTTGGAAGCTCTCTGCACTGCTATAATTCGAGAAACGTAACACCCCTTCGGATGGTCATGACCGTCCTCTCTCGCCCTAATTTAAAGAACGGACGGACTCTGCTTTCTAGAGACTGTCCGTTCTACAGTAAAATTCAAGAGAGGGCGGTCATAGGACGTCCGCCGAGGTTTGTTTTGTTACTTTTTTCATACTTCAAGGTTTGGATTGTGAAATATTATACTTTAAGGTTTGAATCGAAAAAACCGGTTACTTTGAGGTCTAAACCTGTAATTTCCCTTTTTTTCAAGGTTGGCACCACAATGCTACATGCTTAGCGTCACGACAACCTTGAAGTTCTTGCTCAGCACTGCAACATCGATGAACGAGCACCACAATGTTGAGCCCTTCCCAATAAAATTGTGACGTGGCGCAAAATAGTTCCTTAACCCAAACGTCTACATGTATCATGTCACTCGAGATAGATCCTACCTATGTTGTGGGATCTACTAAATTTATATTATATTAAGAAATAAATTATTATTCAAATTGGATTAAAATAAATACCAATAATTGTCTCAACCATCATAAAAGTTTTAAAAAATGAAATAATTGTTCGTGGGACACGTGAGAGACGATGGTTGGTAGCAAGACAAGAATCCAAGGCCAAAACTATTGTCGAAATTCATAATTACTTTATATTTAAGAATTCACTGCTCAACAAACTTAATATTGTGTCTTGGAATATTATAATATGCATCTTCATTATTTTAGATACTTTTTTACTCTTTTAGATTAGATTTTCAATAACGTGTAATGATTTAAAACTTATTATTTGTTGTTGTCACAATGAGATTTTGTAACACCCCGAGTCTTCAGAACCCGGTTTGTTACACAAAACTTGCGCATGACCCGGAAACTCTGGTTCAAATTTGAAATTTTGCTCGAAGGTCGTAATTTAATCTTTTCTAAAACCTCAACATTTAAGAACTTGCAGCGGAAATCATTTGAGTAAAAATAGAGTTAAATAAAACTATTGAACAATACTTGAATAATCAGTTGGAAAATTAAGGAATAATCGGTCGAGAAGGAATAAAAGTTTAAATCGTAAAAAAAAAGAAAATACTTCTTAAGATTCAAAAGTCAAACGCATCGCCCGCTGAACAAGGTCAACAAAAAGGGGCTGAAGCAGAAAATGGAAGACATCATCAGGTAGCAAAACGACAAAGTATTCTCTACATCATCCGGTAGATTCACACCCGACATTCACCGGTCACTAAACGACAAAAGACTTTCTACATCATCTGGTAGATTTACACACGACATCCACTGATCACTAAACGACAAAAGACTTTCTACATCTTCCGATGACGTCAGCCAGATGATTTCCTTCATCCGATCGACTTTGTTCTACATCCATCGGTGACTAAACAACAAAATGCCCTCTACATCTTCCGATGACGTCAGCACCCATCTGCCGATGAGTTTACTGAGACATCATCTGATAGAATTAAACCTACACCTTCCAATTGAGTAAACTGCATACGCCGATCACTAAACGACAAACTCTCTACGTATATCTTCCGATAGACACATAACTATAACCCGACATCTACCGATAGACTTCATCTACCGATAGTGATCAAAACAACATCTTCCGATAAAGCAAGCTACATATACCGATCACTAAACGACAAATTTCATTCTATATCATCCGATGGCTTCCACTGAAGACATCTTCCGATAGACAACAGAGTAACAACTCAATCTACAGAAAAGAACTTACTCACTTCACTGAAACCATTCAAAAACATTTCAAACCATTACATTACTAAAATCCAGTGGGTACCAACATTAAATCCCAACAGAATTCTATAAATAGGAAAAATCTCGAAATCGTATTCAAAACATTGAAATCACTACTGTAATGAAAATTTAACATACTTAAATTGAAACACTGTCAACTAAACTTTCACACCAACAGACATCAGTTAATCCGCCTCATCAGTATACCAGTTCGAGACAGAGAAGTGCTCCTCCAACCCCGTCTATTTGTCAGTAAATTCAGGGAATTCACCTGCAGTATCCTCAACACCTACATCACAAAACTCATCTATTAGCCTAATACTAAGTAAGTAAAGCAGTAATGAAATGCATTGCTGAAACATAAATTCCTAAACATGCAATTTCTACTTTCTCATCTCAGTTGCATACACATACGTTCATAAACTGATCTGATCCCTTGGTTCCCTTGGGAGTGGGATCAATTCTCCCAATGTCATACATCCTCTACTCGATTAAGGGGCGGATGAATTCCCTTAATAGCTGATCTGATCCATTGGTTCCCTTGGGAGTGGGATCAATTCTTCCAATGTCATACATCCTCTACTCGATTAAGGGGCGGATGAATTCCTTTAATAATTTGTCTGTTACATTCAGTTCATACCTTACCATTCTCACACGGAAATTCATTTTCGTAATCTTTCAAAAACATGATGCATGACATGCAAAATCATTCACAAGATGCATAACCCTACTGTTTTATGATGTAGGCCCGAAGGCACATGCATACTTTACTTACCTGGCTCTCCTAGAAATGCTCGGTTACAACTACTCCAGAAGCTCGCTCACCTAAAGTCATGACAGTACATTAATCCAGCTCTTACTAAACCTTACCAAAACTCAATAATATGTTTGAGGAAATCGATTTGAAACTCTGCTACCCGTGCATTCCCATTTATCACCAAGAACCTGAAGCCACCCTTAATCACAGAAACCTCGAAATCTTCACATTGTATTCTCTCAGTAAACTTATCGCTAAAATGCAAGAAAACAAGACTTACCTAGGTTGAAGGAGAATCGGGCAAGAGAATTGCCTAGAGAGTTCTACTGTTCGAGCTGAAATCTGAAAGAGGGAAATAGGGAATAGTGGTGGCTACTCTCACTGGACTTTTCCTTAAATAGGTTATCCACTATGTAAAATTCTAATTACCATCATGCCCTCGCCTGATCATTTATTAACCTAATCAATAACTCTCCCAACCCTTCTATAAAGTACATCATTAATAATAAATTAAATTTTGGTTCAATGGAACCGGGTGCTAAAGATTTCTTTTGTCAAAGTTTTAAATTTATGCTATTTTACAAATTAACATATAATAGTGATATTCGTTCTGTGCCTTTGTTTCGCTAGAAAGATTGTTCACGTAAATTTTAGGGTCATGTTTTTTGTTTTCTTACATTGTTCAATTTCTAACATCAACAATTAAGTATTCGACAAAGACTAAATAGCTGTTTATTTAATTTTAAATAAAATAAGAGGGTGTTATTATCTTGAGTTAAAGACACATTTATTACAAATAAATTAACTCCTTAAAAGTTGTAAAGTAATTCACGACCATAAGAGAGGCATGCCAAAATAGAAATGCATAATTAAATGATCCGACCTTCAATGAGAACTCAATTGTCTAGTCTACGACATTGATCTTTAATTCATAGTAGAATACTTAAAAGTACGATTTAACAAGCTATAATTCAGAAGAGATGCAGTTAATCTAAGTAGGGATTAAATGCAATTAAATGAAGTTTAGCAAGAATATTGTACAAGAAATTAAATTGTGTCAACAATATAAAATTATACAAACTAGAGATTAAAGAAAGAAATAAAAATAAATCTCATCGAGGGAAAGGCAAACCCTTTGAACGAAAAACATGAAATAAACTCTACTCACTTGGTCATTTCCGATCTTGACTTCTGCTTTAGAAAAGGTATAATAATTCGAAGTGAGCTGAATAAACTTAGTAAGGATACCTAGAGATGTTTAACGGGCGGGCTGGCACTCAACTTGTTACAGTAGTAGGTCGAGCCTGACCCGGTCTCATGAGGCGGGCCGAGCCGAAACGAGCCCAAGGGTTGAGCTGTAGCAACTGGTAATTGTTGGCTCCGATTACTACAACATTTCGTGATTTACATCTTATGAAATTAAGTGATTGTGACTAGTTGTTTGAATAGGTTAAAGTTTAGTTAGTTAAGGGCATATGTGTAATTTGTGAAATATATGATATAAAAGAAGGGTTTAGCGAAGGTTTAGCCGCCACATTATTCTTCTTTCCCTTTTTGGTGTTCAGCTCAGCAGGTTTCTCTCGGCGATTCTCCTACCTAATTTCTTCAACCTAGGTGAGCAAACTCTCGAAGTAGCTTACAACCAATAATCTCTCAGGAAGCCAGGTAAGTAGAGTATGTGCGTGCCTTCGGGCCTACATCACAAGACAGTAGGATTCATGTATGTTTGTATGATTTGTAGTTTGGTATGTATCATGTTTTTGAAAGAATACGAAAATGAATTTACATATATAATGGCATGGTAAGACATGAGCAGATTAAATTAGATTAACTATTAAGGGAATTAATCCGTCCCTTAATCGAGACAGAGGATATTTTTACTTTGGAAAAAATGATTCACTTCCCATCGAACAGGGGGATCAAGAACAGCTATTAAGGGAACTAATCCGCCCCTTAATCGAGTCAGAGGATGCATGCTTTGGGAAAATTGATCTGATTCCCATCGTACAGGGGGATCAACAAGGAACGAACACAAATACAACATGAGCTATGAGAGTAGAGACAACATGAATAGGGTTTATGTTTCAGCATTTCATTTCATTATTGCTCTACTTATTTAGCATTAGGCTAATAGAAAGGTTTTGTGATGTAGGTACTAAGGTGACCACATGTGAATTCTCTGAGTATACTGAAGAATAGGCGCAGTTGGTGGAGCACTTCCATGCCACGACCTGGTGCATTGATGAGGCGGTTTAACTAGTGAGGGTGTGTGTGGATTTTAGTAGACACTTGATTAGCTTAATTGTGACTGAGTTTTAATTGACAGTGATGACTTTCAATGTTTTGATTTTGGATTGAAAACTCTCCGGAGATGATACTTGTAGATTTCGAAAGAAGTCTTTTGAATTGAAATTTCTGGAAGTGTGGATTTGACTAAGTTTTGGATTAGTGATGTTTTTAAATGGTTACAGTCGAGATGCTTCAAGCTTTCTTAGCTGTTGAAGTTGTCCACCGATTAGTGCATAATCGGTTAAAGTATTGTTCAGTTGTTAGAAATGTCGTCCAGAGTTGTGGATGAATTATCGTTCAAAGTCGTGGACGAGAACATCGTCCAAAGTCAAAAGCAAAAATAGTCGTCCAAAGTTGAAGGCAAGTAGTAGTCCAAAGTTGGGGTCAATAAAGTCATGTGGCCTATGGACGATAAATTTAAGTAAGCCTATGGACGTTAGTCTGTGGACGATGGGTTTATGTAACCCGTGGACGATGAAGTCACGTGGACAAGGGACGTTAAAGTCACGTGGTCTGTAGACGATAAGTCTAAGTAAGACTGTGGACGACAAATCCATGGACGATAAGTCTGTGTAGTCGTGGACGACGAGGAACAGTTGTCCAAGGTTATGAGTAAATTGTCATAGAGATTAGTGGAAGAGTCATCGTCCAAAGTTGTCGTCTAGAGTGTTGTCGAAACTGTGTCGTTCAAATTGACGTAGTATGATCGACGTAGTCTGATCGACGTAGTTTGTTCGATGTAGAGTCTGGAAGATGTAGTTTGAGCGATGAGTTCGGGTAACAGTTTCTATGGACAACAGATTACCTAGTAGTGTCGAACTGACTGCAGATGTCGCTAAAAGATTTTAAACGATTTTGCAAGATTTTCTAGTCTGTTTTCGTAATGGCTCTGTTTTACATAAATGTCTTATATCGATGGATAAAGTTTTAATTTTTTTTTAATTTCTAGTTCAGTTTAGTGAGTGTGAGTAGCGAACTGGGTTAATTAATTCGGGGCGTTACAAAATGGTATCAGAGACATTTGGTTAAACCGTTCAGAAGATTACTCATCAGTGCCGATCGTCGCGTGGGAGTACTCCAAAAACTGTAAGTGTTTATGTTAACCTTAGTTATTAGATATTTATGAGAGTAATTAACCTTATACAGGAATATAGCAAAATGTCTAGACGACCGGGAAGACCAAGAATACCGAGAGAGATACCAAATTTGGGAAGTGATGAGGATCCCAGTGTGATTAGGCAGCTGACAGAGTTGGTGCGTCAGCAGTCCGAACAATTGGGACTACTATTGAATCGAGAGGTGTCAGGGAGTGCCAACTCGAGTTCCAACAATGAGCAATCAGGAGACAGATTCTGAAAATTACAACCGCCTACGTTTGATGGACAGTCATCCAACCCGATTGTTGCTGAGGAATGGCTTAAGAAGATTGAAAGTATGTTCAAATATGCCAATATTGGAGAAAGAGACAAAGTCACTTTGGCAACGTTCCATTTGGCCAGGGATGCTCAGCTTTGGTGGGAAATGATGGAGACCACCACTGATGTCCTGGCAATGTCTTGGGCACAATTTAAGGAAGCTTTCTATGAGAAATATTTTAACAGCACTGTCCATACTTCAAAGAAAGTGGAGTTTCTGCACGTCAAACAGACGGGGTCCGTGTCTGAGTACAGCAGACAATTTGAGTTCCTGTCCAGGTTTGCTAGACACCTCGTACACAAGAATGAAGATAAAGTTTTTCAATTTGTGCATGGACTGAAGCCAGAAATTTACAGAGGGGTCAAGATTTCTTGTATTAAAGGCTTGCCTTACAGTGAAGTGGTGTCCACGGCATTGGAAGTGGAAGAAGCAGAAATGAAGTGTATTGGACCAAGAGAAGCTCCACGAAAGTTCATTCAGCCGCACCAACAGCGAGGGATGAAGAGGCCCGGTGAAGGCCAAGGCATTCTGGGAAGAGAGAAGAAAGTGCAAGACACCAAGAGTTTTCCCCAATGCCCGAAATGCTTGAGATATCACCCAGGAGAGTGCAGACTTAGTTCGGGGAAGTGCTTCAACTGTGAGGAGATTGGACACACGTTCAAGGATTGTCCAAAGCCCAGAGTCATTCGATGCTATAACTGTAATAAAGTTGGCCATGTTAACAAGGATTGCCTAGCTTTAAAGAGTGGCCCTGCTAAGTTCAAGCCGAGGATATTCTCCATGATGGAGACGGGTGACGATGACCAGCCCGTTGTAGTGTCAGGTACTATATTGATCAACTCTATGTCTGCTTTTACTTTAATAGATTCTGGTGTAACACATTCTTTTATAGCGTCTTCGTTTGCCATCAAGTTGAATGTACGGCCTACAACAACTGTGCACGTGTTTAATGTCGCGTTACCTTCCGGTGAATGCTTGCACTCTAACCAAGTGATGCTTGATAGTGTGGTGTCAGTGGGAAGCATGAATCTATCTGCTGACCTCATTATCATGGAGATTTTGGGATTTGATGTAATCCTGGGAATGGACTGGCTGTTCAAGCATTATGCCACAATCGATTGTAGGTGTGGGATAGTCAGTTTTCAACCTCCTGGTGGTTTGAAACACACGTTTCAAGCTTTGAAGAAGGGTAAGAGGATGTCTGTTATGACTCCTATCAACGCTAGGCATTCTCCATACGGGGAGTATATATGCTTTTTGGCCAGTGCTATAGACACAGTTTGTAAGAGGTGCGAGTCTTCAAAATGTCTTAGTTGTCCAAGACTTCCAAGAAGTATTTTTGGAGGACCTTCCCGGCTTGCCGCCAGATAGGAAAATCGAGTTCGTTATAGATGCTTACCCAGGCGCCGAGCCTGTATCTAAGAATCCATACAGATTAGCACCAACGGAACTTAGAGAGTTAAAGAAACAGTTGGAGGAACTGTTGGAAAAGGGATTCATACGCCATAGCTTTTCACTGTGGGGTGCACCCGTCCTTTTTGTCAAGAAGAATGATGGAGCATTGCGTATGTGCGTTGATTATCGAGAATTGAATAAATTAACTATCAAGAACAAGTATCCACTACCAAGGATTGATGATTAATTCGACCAACTCCATGGTGCGCGAGTTTTCTCTAAGATTGACCTAAAGTCCAGTTATTACCAATTGAAAGTCAAATCTGAAGATATTCCTAAGACCACCTTTCGCACGAGATAAGGGCATTATGAGTTCTTGGTAATTTCTTTTGGATTAACAAACGCACCAGCAATCTTCATGGATCTTATGAATAGGGTGTTTCACGAGTATCTAGATAAATTTGTCATAGTGTTTATTGACGATATTTTAATCTATTCACGTACTATGGATGAGCATGCAAAGCACCTGAACTTAGTGTTGGGAGCATTGAAGCAGCACCAACTTTATGCCAAGTTTTCCAAGTGTGAGTTTTGGTTGGACAGAGTTCACTTTTTGGGTCACGTTATCTCGGGAGATGGGATATCTGTCGATCCAGCCAAGGTTCAAGCAGTCAAGGAATGGCCCCAACCGAAAAATGTTACAGATATTCGGAGTTTCCTTAGATTAGCAGGATATTACATGAAGTTTATTGAAGGGTTCTCGAAGATTGCAATACCCCTCACCCGGTTAACAAGGAAAACATGAAGTACGTATGGTCTGAGGAGTGTGAGTACAGTTTTTAGACCTTGAAGCAGAGATTGACTACTGCCCAAATATTGACACTTACTGTTGAGAATGGAAAGTTTAGCATTTACTGTGATGCTTCCAAAGTTGGTCTTGGCTGTGTGTTGATACAAGATGGAAAGGTAATAGCTTATGCTTCTAGACAGCTGAAAACCCATGAGAAGAATTATCCTACACACGACCTGGAGTTAGCTGCGATAGTTTTTGCATTGAAAATTTTAAGGCATTACTTATATGGACAACCTTGTGAAATATTTTCAGATCATAAAAATGTGAAATATATTTTCACTCAGAAAGAGTTAAACATGAGGCAACGTCGGTGGTTAGAGTTTGTCAAGGACTATGATTTTGAGATCAAATACAACCCCGGCAAGGCGAATGTAGTGGCTGATGCGTTGAGCAGAGTGACAACGTCAACCTCGGCACTGATTCTTGATATACTGTTAGCTTTGGAGTTGGAATTCCAAAGATTCAATCTGGAAGCAGTGTCCAGCGTGGCAGCTATGCTTTCTGCTATGCTTTCTGCTATATCCTTAAAGCCTACTATTCTGGAAAGAATAAAGGAAGCTCAGGCGAATGATATTGAGTGCAACAAGTACAAATTAAGCATGGATTCTACTGATAAATCGGATTTCAACTATTCTGACGACGGGATTCTTAAGTTTCGGAATAGATGGTTTGTACCGGCCAATAAAGAACTTCGAAAAGAGATTCTTTTGGAAGCTCATTCTTCTAGATTCTCTGTTCACCCTAGATGTACGAAGATGTACAGAGACCTTGGACAACATTATTGGTGGCCAAATATGAAAAGAATTGTGGCGGAGTACGTGAGATCGTGTCTGATTTGTCAACAGATTAAAACTAAACATCAGAGACCTACAGGGACATTGCAACCGTTACTGTAACGACCCCATTAGGGCCGAGACAGATTCTTAATTTTCATAAATCATTTACACTAAGTTTACTCTCTATATATTTTTCTTTTAAAACAATACTCAAGGACAATGCCACATCTGATAAAAACTGAACCCTTTAAAAACTCGGCTCCCACATAAGACTATCGACACAGTCAGTCACAGAGTCGATCGACATGACTCAAACATTGGTTCCATAACATGTTCGGGCAGAAGGAAAGTGCCCTCAGACCACTCGACTTCGTCGTTCACAGACTGCATGGATTTGCAGACATCTTCCGATAGGAACACATTCCCCGAATGTCACGTGCACTCCGCGTGACTCAATAGACGTCGCCCAGTAGAAGACATCATCCGATGGACACGAGTGTTTCACGTGACTCATGGACATCGCCCGGTAGAAGACCTCTACCGATTACTAAACGAAAAAGCGTAATTGCCCACATCATCTGATCACAAAATGACAAGGCTTAATACTCACTTCTTCCTATAGCGAAAACATCTGCATCTACCAGTTGCCATGTGAATCACACGTGACATAATAAGCATCATCCGGTCACAAAACGACAAGACTCAATACTCACATCTTCTGATAGCAAAAACATCTACATCTACCGGTTGCCATGTGAATCACACGTGACATAATAAGCATCATCCGATCACAAAACGACAAGACTCAATACTCACATCTTCCGATAGCAAAAACATCTACATCTACCGGTTGCCATGTGAATCACACGTGACATAATAAGTATCATCCGATCACAAAATGACAAGACTCAATACTCACACCTTCCGATAGCAAAAACATCTACATTTACCGGTGAATAAGAAATTCCTAACATCTGCCGATAGTAATAATCAGCATCTACCGACTGACATGTGCATTGCATGTGACATATAATCATCATCCGATAAAAGGCCTCTACCGGTGAATAAGAAATTTCTAGCATCTGCCGATTGTAATAATCAGCATCTGCCGATTGATAACATCTACGAAACGAGACATCCTGACTTTCACAAACTTCAACTTGACTAAAATAAGATTTGCATAGGCATAATTCATAGACTCATCCAGAATACATGTAGCGGAAGACTTAAACAAAACACAAATCATTCTATCTCCTCATGATCATTCTTAAACTTAGAAATCCAGTCAGACAAATCCCAAAATCCATCGTGTTAAGAAAATCCCTCCCTACTTAATTTCAGTATGTATAATTCTTACTAACTTCATAAGAGAAGTAACCAGTGGTCATAATCGCCTTTCCAGCCACCAATCTGTCACCCTGAGCACCTTCCAGCAACCAGTCTTAGACATCCTCACTGAATTTGGAATCTTCACCTGGTAGTTCTTCACCTACATCATAAGGTTCAAACTATAAGCCTAATGCTTAGTAAGGAGTGCAATGCCGACATGTATGCATGAATGCACAGTTGAAAAGAACACTTTTACATAATCATTTCTCATTACATTCTTGTTCATGTTCTTATTCATCGTTTACATCATGTTCTTGTTCATCATTTACATCATGTGGATTAAGGGAGGATTTGTGCCGAAAAGGGGGTTGACAGTGAAAGTGTACATAGTTTCTTGCGGGTCGTATTCATGGTCCTCCTTTTGGACAGTGACATACGCCAAACCGCCCCCATCTCTTAATCCTTGTTGTATAAGTTTCATGTTCATATCTTGATCGTGAAGGAAAACATGCAGTTAAAACATTTTCATATGCTTGAAAAGGAAAATAATCGTGAAGCATGAGTATGAGTACTCTCATTTCATCAAACTAAAAGGATAGCTCATTCATTCATCCAAAGATCACACTATCAACTAGAGTATCATACCCAAACAGACAATAGCACAGATAACCTTTAAACATCATAGACAACTTCTACCTAGTACCCTTGTGATGTATGGCCTTAATGGCCGGGAATCTTACTCACTCACTTACCTGGTTTCCTTATCAAACTCGAGCACTTTTTCTCAGACTTCTTCACCTAAAATATTTCACATTACAGAGTTAAATAAAATCCTAAAAGTTCTAACCAAAAGTCATCCTAGAATCTAACATCTATGTTTCTAAATCTTCTTAGTCGAGAACCTTGAGTACGTAGATTAAACTTCACGAACCTAATATATCCATATTCAACCTAGTAAGTAACCACAGATTACAAATGCCACTACTATTACTCAGCTAATGATGAATCCGAAACTACGAGTCTTAGCTGAAAACAGAGCTCTAAGTAACTAACCAGCAAGTACATTGTCTAAGTCTTACCTGGAGCGTGGATTGTCGGGGTGGATACTGAAGAATCGATCGTCGATGGAGGAGTAGCTGGCCGAGAGTGAGGGAGAGAGGAAGAGCTCTGGAGAAGAGGGAAATCACCGAGAGTGGAAATGTCGGCTACAGTGGGTTTTAATGAGGTTTAAGTATTTTTCATTTCTTATTTATACTAAATAAAATCTATCTTAATTACAATTGTGCCACCCAACTTAGTTTCACACTACTTGGAATTCAATAAACCAGGCATTAATTTAAAAGCACAAAGGTCGATAAAAGGTGGCAGTTAAATCAGTTAAGAAAATCACCTGGCCGAAATTGTCGGGTGTTACAGTTACCACTTCCCAAATGGAAATAGGAACAAATAACGATGGACTTTGTTGTGGGACTACCTCGGACAGCAAGGGGTTATGATGGAATATGGGTGATAGTTGATCGTCTAACTAAATCTGCTCATTTCCTGCCAATAAAGATGACATACTCTATGGATCAGCTCGCTGAGCTGTATGTGCATGAGATTGTACGATTGCACGGGATTCCAATCACAATAGTATCAGACCGAGATTTCATATTTATATCGAAGTTCTGGAAGAGTCTGCACAAGGCTTTGGGTACGCAGCTCAATTTTAGTACGACTTTTCACTCTCAAACAGATGGACAATCTGAGAGGACTATTCAAACATTAGAGGATATGCTTCGAGCATGCGTATTGGAATTTTAAGGTTCTTGGAGTAAGTACTTATCATTGGTAGAATTTTCTTTTAACAATAGTTTTCAGGCGACAATAGGAATGACACCGTACGAAACATTATATAGACGAAGGTGCAGATCTCTAGTGAATTGGGATGAAGTTGGAGAAGCACGATTGATTGGTCCTGATATTGTACAACAGACAGTGGAGAAGGTTGCTCTCATCTGACAGCGAATCTTGACGCTCAAAATCGGCAGAAAAGCTATGCCGATAGAAGACGTAGAGAATTGGAATTCGAAGTCGGTGATAAAGTTTTTCTTAAAGTTTCGCCGTTCAAAGGAGTTGTGAGATTCGGGAAGAGAGGCAAGTTGAACTCTAGATATATCGGGCCATTCTCAATCTCGAAGAGGATTGAGAAGACAGCTTATCAGTTACAGTTACCAGTCTCTATGAAAGGAATTCATAATGTGTTCCACATTTCTATGTTGAAGAAGTGTATGCGGGATCCATCTCAGGTTGTGGAACGGCAGAATATTGAAATTCATCCTACTCTTACCTATGAGGAGAAACTGGTGGAAATTTTGGACTATGCAACAAAAGTGTTACGTAACAAGGAAATACAACTAGTGAAAGTTTTACGGCGTAACCAGAATATAGAGGAGGCAACTTGGGAACGCCAACAGGACATGATGAACCGATATCCTGAATTGTTTAGGTACTGAATTTTGAGGTCAAAATTCTTTTAAGAATGATAGATTGTAGCAACCGGTAATTGTTAGCCCCGATTACTACAACATTTCGTGATTTACATCTTATGAAATTAAGTGATTGTGACTAGTTGTTTGAATAGCTTAAAGTTTGGTTAGTCAAAGGCATATGTGTAATTTGTGAAATATATGATATAAAAGAAGGGTTTAGCAAAGGTTTAGCCACAACATTATTCTTCTTTTCCTTTTTGGTGTTCAGCTCAGCAGGTTTCTCTCGACGATTCTCCTACCCGATTTCTTCAACCTAGGTGAGCAAACTCTCGAAGTAGCTTACAACCAATAATCTCTCAGGAAGCCAGGTAAGTAGAGTATGTGCGTGCCTTCGGGCCTACATCACAAGACAGTAGGATTCATGTATGTTTGTATGACTTGTAGTTTGGTATGTATCATGTTTTTGAAAGAATACGAAAATGAATTTACATATATAATGGCATGGTAAGACATGAGCAGATTGAATCAGATTAACTATTAAGGGAATTAATTTGCCCCTTAATCGAGACAGAGGATATTTTTACTTTGGAAAAAATGATCCACTTCCCATCGAACAGGGGGGATCAAGAACAGCTATTAAGGGAACTAATCCGCCCCTTAATCGAGTCAGAGGATGCATGCTTTGGGAAAATTGATCTGCTTCCCATCGTACAGGGGGATCAACAGGAAACGAACACAAATACAACATGAGCTATGAGAGTAGAAACAGCATGAATAGGGTTTATGTTTCAGCATTTCATTTCATTATTACTCTACTTATTTAGCATTAAGCTAATAGATGAGTTTTGTGATGTAGGTGTTGAGGTGACCACAGGTGAATTCTCTGAGTATACTGAAGAATAGGCGCAGTTGGTAGAGCGCATCCATGCCACGACCTGGTTCATTAATGAGGCGGTTTAACTAATGGGGGTGTGTGTGGATTTTAGTAGACACTTGATTAGCTTAATTGTGACTGAGTTTTAATTGATAGTGATGACTTTTAATGTTTTGATTTTAGATTGAAAACTCTCCGGAGATGAAACTTGTCGATTTCGAAAGAAGTTTTTTAAATTGAAATTTCTGGAAGTGTGGATTTGACGAAGTTTTGGATTAGTGATGTTTTTAAATGGTTACGGTTGAGATGCTTCAAGCTTTCTTAGCTGTTGAAGTTGTCCACCGATTAGTGCATAATCGGTTAAAGTATTGTTCAGTTGTTGGAAATGTCATCATGAGTTGTGGATGAATTATCGTTTAAAGTCGTGGACGAGAACATCGTCCAAAGTCGAAAGCGAAAATAGTCGTCCTGTAACACCCGGTTTTAATCGGGATTTTAATATTTCAATAAATAATGGTATTTTCGTAAATATATCAGATTAGGCCCGTTTTGCAGAGAGCGTCAATAGAATCCTAATGATTAATATGGATTTTAAGAAAATTTCAGAAATTTTAGGAGTTTAACGCTAATTTCAGAAGAATTACGTTTATCGTAATATAAAGGATACGTTGGTAAAAATAGTGAACGAGGTCCGAAACGCGAACGGACAGTTTTAATAGAACCCTAGTAATAAGTCGGATTCGCCGGAGAAATAAGGAAGTTTGGAGAAACCGAATCGTTAGCTAATTAATGAAACGAAGGACGAAACAAATAGAAAACAAAGGAAGGGCAAAACAGTAATTTGCCAAGTGAAATTTTAATAAAAATCACATATTTCTCTCTTCTCCCTTATTTTTCACGATTACTCTCCTTTTCCTCTGCTATTTTTCTTCCTTCTCTCGGCGACGGTTTCCCCTCTCTCACGACGACTCCTCTCCAATGTTCGTTCTTCCTCCGATCGACCTCTGATCCTTCACGTTTCCTTCTTCAATCCCAACCCTAGGTATGATTCTATAGTTTTGGAATGTTATTATTCGGTTTTTACGAAGTTATACGGTTAGGGTTTCGTTTAGGGTTTCGTTAAAATACGATTTAGAGTTAGAAACCGATAGGTTTGGCGTGATAATGCCTCTAATGGACGTATTTGTAATTGTTGGATGACATAAAGAGTAGGTTCGTTGTCGAAATTGAGAAATCAGATGTTTGAGATTTGGAGAAATCTCATCAATAGAGTTTTATGAATAACGAGTTAGAGGTGCTCGATAAAATGTTTCAAAGAACTAAGTTAAAGCTTTAGGAGATTTTCTTAGCTAAGGTTTCGTTAATTTGGACATTTAATGATTTAAACACGTTTTAACGACAATGTTGTGAAATTGCCTTAGGTGAACAATGCTCGTGGGGGAAACTTGAATTTCTACGGACGACAGATAAGTTCTCGTGACTTACTGTGGCCGATTGGCCTACACCATAAGTCGAGTTTTGATGTTGAGGATTATTTGGTGATATTTATGTTTATATGCTTTGGTTGGGTAGTTTAGGGTTAGTTGTTTTGTAGATTATGTTTTTATTGTTTTGATGGTACGCACGATGTATGTTTATGTTACGCTTTTACTGTCATGCATCATCGTTTTTACAAATGTCATGAAAAATGAATTTATGCATGGATTTCACGAAAGGAAATGAAATGTGATGACTTAAAGAGATGACAAAAATGAGACGACTAAGACGACTAAAATGAGACGACTAAGACGACTGAAATGAGACGACTAAGACGAATGAAATGAGACGACTAAGACGACTGAAATGAGACGACTAAGACGACTGAAATGAGACGACTAAGACGACTGAAATGAGACGACTAAGACGACTGAAATGAGACGACTAAGACGACTGAAATGAGACGACTAAGACGACTGAAATGAGACGACTAAGACGACTGAAATGAGACGACTAAGACGACTGAAATGAGACGACTAAGACGACTGAAATGAGACGACTAAGACGACTGAAATGAGACGACTAAGACGACTGAAATGAGACGACTAAGACGACTGAAATGAGACGACTAAGACGACTGAAATGAGACGACTAAGACGACTGAAATGAGACGACTAAGACGACTGAAATGAGACGACTAAGACGACTGAAATGAGACGACTAAGACGACTGAAATGAGACGACTAAGACGACTGAAATGAGACGACTAAGACGACTGAAATGAGACGACTAAGACGACTGAAATGAGACGACTAAGACGACTGAAATGAGACGACTAAGACGACTGAAATGAGACGACTAAGACGACTGAAATGAGACGACTAAGACGACTGAAATGAGACGACTAAGACGACTGAAATGAGACGACTAAGACGACTGAAATGAGACGACTAAGACGACTGAAATGAGACGACTAAGACGACTGAAATGAGACGACTAAGACGACTGAAATGAGACGACTAAGACGACTGAAATGAGACGACTAAGACGACTGAAATGAGACGACTAAGACGACTGAAATGAGACGACTAAGACGACTGAAATGAGACGACTAAGACGACTGAAATGAGACGACTAAGACGACTGAAATGAGACGACTAAGACGACTGAAATGAGACGACTAAGACGACTGAAATGAGACGACTAAGACGACTGAAATGAGACGACTAAGACGACTGAAATGAGACGACTAAGACGACTGAAATGAGACGACTAAGACGACTGAAATGAGACGACTAAGACGACTGAAATGAGACGACTAAGACGACTGAAATGAGACGACTAAGACGACTGAAATGAGACGACTAAGACGACTGAAATGAGACGACTAAGACGACTGAAATGAGACGACTAAGACGACTGAAATGAGACGACTAAGACGACTGAAATGAGACGACTAAGACGACTGAAATGAGACGACTAAGACGACTGAAATGAGACGACTAAGACGACTGAAATGAGACGACTAAGACGACTGAAATGAGACGACTAAGACGACTGAAATGAGACGACTAAGACGACTGAAATGAGACGACTAAGACGACTGAAATGAGACGACTAAGACGACTGAAATGAGACGACTAAGACGACTGAAATGAGACGACTAAGACGACTGAAATGAGACGACTAAGACGACTGAAATGAGACGACTAAGACGACTGAAATGAGACGACTAAGACGACTGAAATGAGACGACTAAGACGACTGAAATGAGACGACTAAGACGACTGAAATGAGACGACTAAGACGACCGTTGGTGCGATTTTGACCCGTGGGGATGTAAGTAAACGTTTTGAGGGTTGGATAGATAGAAACGTAGGAAAAACTATATAGTCGAACATATTAGGATGTTTGGATCTGGTTAGTTGATAGAATTATGTATAGATGTTTAGGTAAGCTGATTTTATAAAACGTTTTATTAAAGCTTTTGTTAGAATTTTATGAAAATACTTAGAGACGTTTCAGGTTGAGAATTGGATATGCTCGGGTTTTAGAAATATCCATGCAGTTGAATTTCGTAGTTTTGTCTCGTTATTGATTGGGATTAGGAATACGTTGAGTCGTTTATTTGGTGGTTACGTTGAAGTGGTTAGGATGTATGAGATATTGAAGTTGTATGTGGTGTTAGTGGTAATTGAGGAAGAAAGTTTGTGTATATGCAGGGAAAGAAAAAGAAAAAAAAAAGGGGTGGAGTTCTCTAGAGAAAAAAATAGATTCCAGAGGACTTGGCGATCGATTGCCTAAGGAGGGGATCGATCGCCACTGAGCATCGCCACTCCCTGGAAAAATCCAGGGAGAGTGGCGATAGATCGCCCATTTTGGGCGATCGATCGCCACAGAGAGGGGCGAATGGTCGCCCCTCTGTTTTCTAATGTGGCGATCGATCGCCCCCGTCATTTTCGGGACAAATGTCCCTCTTGTCCCTGTTTTGTTTTTAATTGTTTGAAACGATTTTAATTGTTTTATTTCAATTGTTTATAATTTGTTTTAAGTATTGTTTAAATAGTTTAACAACTTAGATTTAATTGATTTTCCAAACAATGTTAACTATTTTGATTTTTGTTTAAGTTCCGCTTAAGCTATAACATAAAATGAAAAATTTATACGGTAAAAATTAGGATGTCGCTACAATTTAGTGTATCAGAGCTCCCGGGTTTTAAAATCGGTTCTGTTGACTGCTCGACTGCGTAAGCCACTACACGAACATGCTTCCTCAACTGTAAGTACGTTTTATTTTATTTTCTTGTTTTATTTCTTAGGATTACTTGTTTTAACTTTATAGGAGTGACAAAATGGTACGAGGTAGGGATGCTAGGGACGAAGCCATAGACAGGTTGACTGACTTGCTTAATCGTCAAGCTCAACATATGGACAAACAAGCTCAGCAAATCGAGAGACTGGTAAATCGTGAGGATCACAGGGCCCGAGAGGTGGTCGTTCCAAACCATCAGGGTATGGAGAGGTTCCAAAGGTTACAACCTCCCTTATTTAATGGACAGTCTACGGACCCCACTTTAGCTGAGGAGTGGATCCGAACTATGGAGGACATGTTGGGATAGCAGGGGTAGAGAATGGAGATAAAGTCGCATACGTCACCTTTCATTTAGCGTTAGACGCTCAGTTTTGGTGGGACTCCATCAAAGCAACAACTGATGTGACGGTGATGACTGGGAGCGGTTTAAAGCCATATTTTATGACAACTACTTTAGCCATACGGTACGAGAGGCAAAAATGATGGAGTTCATGCAATTGAGACAGACTGGCTCAGTTGCCGAATACGTCAGGAAGTTTGAGGCCCTATCCCGGTTCGCACCACGCCAGGTTAGTGTTAATGAGGACAAGGTGCGTCGGTTTGTGCAAGGGCTAAGTCAGGAAATCCGAAAAAGTGTCATCATATCAGGGGTGCGGAATGTGCCCTATACAGAGATTGTGGCAAGAGCTCTAGAGATTGAGGCAGCTGAACCAACTTACGTCAAACCGAGGGAGCCAGCAAGAGGGTTCTTTCAGGAGATCCAGTCTCGACCTCAGAACGAAGTTTGGCAACTAAGAGGACAACAACAACAGCAACATAGAGGCGTTAAGAGGCCTTATCACGAAAAGGGCGACCAGGGAAGAGGAAAGCAAATTCAGGAATCTACTGAGAGGCCCGTATGTCGGAAGTGCCAGAAGGCCCATTTTGGAACTTGTAGATTGGGGACGGACTGATGTTTTAGATGTGGCGAGGTGGGCCACTACGCCCATAATTGTCCAAGAACGGTTATCGATCAGAAGAGGATTGCCCCGAGAGTATTTTCCTTCATTGAGCCTGGTGACGCTGGTAATGAGGCCAGACCTTCACTATTCCAGGTATGGTTATATGTCGACTGTTAATGAAATGTAGAACAAGAGAATAGAGGTGTAGTGTAGGGTGAGGATTTGAGTGTAATAATTGTGTGAGAGATAAAAGTAGATTTGAAAATAGAGAGGTAAGAGAATAGTAGAAACCTCAACGATAAGGCAGTAGGTTAAATACAGGATGGTATGTATCTCATAGAGAGGGAGTTATGCATTAATAGGATTAGCCTTACTTAACCATAAGAAGTTGTGCACTTAGAATTTAATTACCATTAGAAGGATACAACTTATGAGATATAAGATCTAAATGTATTAGAAATTAAACCCTAGTTGACAAATCTTTGGAGTTCTAGAATACGATCAATCAAGGAGAGATTTGAAGCTTAGATGTAAGACCTACCAAGGGATGCTCCAGATTGTCGAGATACTGTTAGTGCGTATAAATAAATAAGAAAGTATAACAGAGGTTTGAATAACCTAGATTCCTAAGAAGTTGGGAGTATCTGGACAAGGATAACATTCAAGAGACTAGTTTAAGTAGATTGCTGAAAGGGGCATGCGAAGTGTCGATTTCTTTTGCAAGGGAGTGTAGGTGTCGACTAATACCGATGGGGAAAATAAGAGAATTACTCAGACTTGGAAAATTAATAAATTTTGAGACAATAAAGGATCGAGGTTACGAAGAGTAAAACTTGAGATTACAAAATTGCCGATCTCTAAGATTGAGGTAGGAACATCAATGATCAAGGAACCGGATGGTAAGATTTAAGAATTTGAGGAGATTGGGTTAAGGGTGTGAACTTAGTTGTGAAACCGGCCCTGAAATAATTATCGAGATTAGTAAGTTGCCCAAGGAAGTGGGTGACTTGGGGTAATGTTGATGAAAGGGATTAGGAGGAACCATCATAAAGGAAAGTGCGAAAATTTTAGTAGAGGTACGTTTCGATTATGGTTGAGGTAGACGAATTTTTGAAGGGTTGGTTTACAATCCAAGAGTTACGGAAACCTTTAGATGATAGTCAATTCAAAAGGGGATAGGAAGCCTAGGTACAGCTACTGCATAAGGAAATAACTAAAGGAGACTAGAACTTAAGGTCAGTTGAAAGACACATAGAGTTTAACGTTTGGATGATTAAGTATAGGCCAAAATGTGCGCGAGCTGTAAGTGTCAAGTACGCAGTTAAGATCGTTTGATTTGAGGACTTAGGAAATTTGGTAAAAACTCAATGCATAAGTAAGAACGTGGATAGTTAAAAGGAACGCAGTAGATGTGGTCAAGAGGCTACTATTGCATCATTCGGTTACAGGAGTATGAAATAGAACCATAGAGATTGATCTCAAGTATAGATTGAATCAAGTGGAGATGGAGGAAAGATACGCGAAAGGAACAGAGGGACTATAAGTTGAAGAATAAGGCCGCAAGACAAAAGACAATAATATCGATGACTATAAGCTAAGTCAAATTTTGAGGACAAAATTTTAATTAAGGTGGATGGAATGTAACACCCGGTTTTAATCGGGATTTTAATATTCCAATAAATAATGGCATTTTCGTAAATATGTCATATTAGGCCCGTTTTGCGAACAGAGAGTGTCAATAGAATCCTAATGATTTATATGAATTTTAAGAAAATTTCAGGAATTTTAGGAGTTTAACGCTAATTTTATGAGAATTACGTTTATCGTAATATAAAGGATACGTTGGTAAAAATAGTGAACGAGGTCCGAATCGTGAACGGATAGTTTTAATAGAACCCTAGTAATAAGTCGGATTCGCCGGAGAAATAAGGAAGTTTGGAGAAACCGAATCGTTAGCTAATTAATGAAACGAAGGACGAAACAAATAGAAAACAAATGAAGGGCAAAACGGTAATTTTCCAAGTGAAATTTTAATAAAAATCACATATTTCTCTCTTCTCCCTCATTTTTCACGATTTTTATCCTTTTCCTCTGCTATTTTTCTTCCTTCTCTCGGTGACGGTTTCCCCTCTCTCACGGCGACTCCTCTCCAACGTCCGTTCTTCCTCCGATCGACCTCCGATCCTTCACGCTTCCTTCTCCAATCCCAACCCTAGGTATGATTCTATAGTTTTGAAATGTTATTGTTCAGTTTTTACGAAGTTACACGGTTAGGGTTTCGTTTAGGGTTTCGTTAAAATACGATTTAGAGTTAGAAACCGATAGGTTTAGCGTGATAATGCCTCAGTGGACGTATTCGTAATTGTTGGACGACATAAAGAGTAGGTTCGTTGTCAAAATTGAGAAATCGGATATTTGAGATTTGGAGAAATCTCATCAATGGAGTTTTATGAATAACGAGTTAGAGGTGCTCGATAAAATGTTTCAAAGAGCTAAGTTAGAGTTTTAGGAGATTTTCTTAGCTAAGGTTTCGTTAATTTGGACATTTAATGGTTTAAACATGTTTTAACGACAATGTTGTGAAATTGCCTTAGGTGAACAATGCTCGTGGGCGGAGCTTGAATTTCTACGGACGACAGGTAAGTTCTCGTGACTTACTATGGCCGATTAGCCTACACCATAAGTCGAGTTTTGATGTTGAGGATTATTTGGTGATATTTATGTTTATATGCTTTGGTTGAGTAGTTAAGGGTTAGTTGTTTTGTAGATTATGTTTGTATTGTTTTGATGGTACGCACGATGTATGTTTATATTACGCTTTTACTGTCATGCATCATCGTTTTTACAAATGTTATGAAAAATGAATTTATGCATGGATTTCACGAAAGGAAATAAAATGTGATGACTTAAAGAGACGACAAAAATGAGACGACTAAGACGACTAAAATGAGACGACTAAGACGACTGAATTGAGACGATTAAGACGACTGAAATGAGACGACTGAGACTGACTGAAATGAGACGACTGAGACGACTAAGACGACTAAAATGAGACGACTAAGACGACTAAAATGAGACGACTAAGACGACTAAAATGAGACGACTAAGACGACTAAAATGAGACGACTAAGACGACTAAAATGAGACGACTAAGACGACTAAAATGAGACGACTAAGACGACTAAAATGAGACGACTGAAAATGAGACGACTGAAAATGAGACGACTAAGACGACTAAAATGAGACGACTGAAAATGAGACGACTAAGACGACTAAAATGAGACGACTAAGACGACTAAAATGAGACGACTAAGACGACTAAAATGAGACGACTAAGACGACTAAAATGAGACGACTAAGACGACTAAAATGAGACGACTAAGACGACTAAAATGAGACGACTAAGACGACTAAAATGAGACGACTAAGACGACTAAAATGAGACGACTAAGACGACTAAAATGAGACGACTAAGACGACTAAAATGAGACGACTAAGACGACTAAAATGAGACGACTAAGACGACTAAAATGAGACGACTAAGACGACTAAAATGAGACGACTGAAAATGAGACGACTAAGACGACTAAAATGAGACGACTAAGACGACTAAAATGAGACGACTAAGACGACTAAAATGAGACGACTAAGACGACTAAAATGAGACGACTAAGACGACTAAAATGAGACGACTAAGACGACTAAAATGAGACGACTAAGACGACTAAAATGAGACGACTAAGACGACTAAAATGAGACGACTGAAAATGAGACGACTAAGACGACTAAAATGAGACGACTAAGACGACTAAAATGAGACGACTAAGACGACTAAAATGAGACGACTAAGACGACTAAAATGAGACGACTGAAAATGAGACGACTAAGACGACTAAAATGAGACGACTAAGACGACTAAAATGAGACGACTAAGACGACTAAAATGAGACGACTAAGACGACTAAAATGAGACGACTAAGACGACTAAAATGAGACGACTAAGACGACTAAAATGAGACGACTAAGACATATACATGTTCATGCATTGTCATTTACGTAGAATTTACTGAGATTTATTCTCATAGGTGTCTCTATGGTGTAGGTGAACCCGAAACAGGTGAGAAAGACGTTCCTCCGTTAGATGATCACGCTAGTTGAAGAAGGATGTCCGTGGGAGTGCGCTGGCACAGTTGGTGCGATTTTGACCTGTGGAGATGTAAGTAAAAGTTTTGAGGGTTGGATAGATAGAAACGTAGGAAAAATTGTATAGTCGAACATATTAAGATGTTTGGTTCTGGTTAGTTGATAGAATGATGTATAGATGTTTTGGTAAACTAATTTTATAAAACGTTTTATTAAAGCTTTTGTTAGAATTTTATGAAAATGCTTGGAGACGTTTCAGGTTGAGAATTGGATATGCTCGGGTTTTAGAGCTATCCATGCAGTTGAATTTCGTAGTTTTGTCTCGTTATTGATTGGGATTAGGAATACGTTGAGTCGTTCATTTGGTGGTTACGTTGAAGTGGTTAGGATGTATGAGATATTGAAGTTGTATGTGGTGTTAGTGGTAATTGAGGAAGAAAGTTTGTGTATATGCAGGGAAAGAAAAAGAAAAAAAAAAGGGGTGGAGTTCTCTGAAGAAAAAAATAGATTCCAGAGGACTTGGCGATCGATCGCCTAAGGAGGGGATCGATCGCCACTGAGGATCGCCACTCCCTGGAAAAATCCAGGGAGAGTGGCGATCGATCGCAGGGGCGATCGATCACCACAGAGAGGGGCGAATGGTCGCCCCTCTGTTTTCTAATGTGGCGATCGATTGCTAGTTTTGGGCGATCGATCGCCCCTGTCATTTTCGGGACAAATGTCCCTCTTGTCCCTGTTTTGTTTTTAATTGTTTGAAATGATTTTAATTGTTTATAATTTGTTTTAAGTATTGTTTAAATAGTTTAACAACTTAGATTTAATTGATTTTCCAAACAATGTTAACTATTTTGATTTTTGTTTAAGTTCCGCTTAAGCTATAAAATAAAATGAAAAATTTATACGGTAAAAATTAGGATACGGATAAGAGTCGCTACACGTCCAAAGTTGAAGGCAAGTAGTAGTCCAAAGCTAGGGTCAATAAAGTCACGTGACCTATGGACAATAAATTTAAATAAGCCTATGGACGTTAGTCTGTGGACGATGGGTTTATGTAACCCGTGGACGATGAAGTCACGTGGACCAGAGACGTTAAAGTCACGTGGTCTGTGGACGATAAATCTAAGTAAGACTGTGGACGACAAATCTGTGGACGATAAGTCTGTGTAGTCGTGGATGACGAGGAACAATTGTCCAAGGTTATGAGTAAATTGTCATAGAGATTAGTGGAATAGTCATCGTCCAAAGTTGTCGTCCATAGTGTTGTCAAAACGGTGTCGTTCAAATCGACGTAGTCTGGTCGATGTAGAGTCTAGAAGATGTAGTTTGAGCGATGAGTTCGGGTAACAGTTTCTGTGGACGACAGATTACCTAGTAGTGTCGAACAGACTGCAGATGTCGCAGAAAAATTTTAAACGATTTTGAATCCCAAGATTTTCTAGTCTGTTTTCGTAATAGCTCTGTTTTACATAAATGTCTTATATCAATGGATAAATTTTTAATTTTTTTTTTAATTTCTAGTTCAGTTTAGTGAGTGTGAGTAGCGAACCGGGTTGATTAATTCGGAGCGTTACATGAGCTCACGAGCCTGTCAAGGACTGTGCCAGGCGGTCTCCAAACAAGCAGGCTCATTGGCTTAGCAAGCCAATCTTGCGAGCTAGCCCACCCAACAACGGTCATTTGACCTGAGATGGAAGATTTAGGCCGAGTGAGTATATTTTCATCGAAGGAGGAAAATACATAATAAGGAGAGAGAAAAAAGAAGACGAAGAAGAAGAAAAACGAAAACCAAACTGAGAAGAAGAAGAGGAAAGTTGGGTTGGGTCTTGGAGCCATCGGTTGGCTCGTCTGAAAAATTGATATCATCCTGGACTATCTACCTAGACCAACTAGTCCGTCTGCCTGAAAATAAGTTTAGCCCGCACCATTGCCAACACTATCAACTATCACCCCTTGCAAACAGAGGGAGATGCCTTGCAAACTCTGTGTAATCAAATGTGTCAAATGTCCTATATAATCATACAACGATAGAAGTCACTCAATTGTGTGGATGAATATCTCTTGCCATTCAAGTACACATGGGTTATACTAAATGGATATACGAAGGGTGACACCGTCACCTCAATAACCTTAATTAATATCGATTGAATCTCGAACCTTGATGAACAAATGTGCGACAAGTAATCTTTCGATACCTTCTCTAATGTACTCAAAGGATCGTGCCCACAAAAGAATTCCCTAGAAGCTTTAATTAATTCTTAACTTCAAGGTCACACTAGATCGGTCTGAGTTGCACGCACAAGCTTGTCTAAATACCTATAGACATCGAAATATGTACAATTATCAAGGTTTCTATATCGAGTGATAAGAGTGCAAACTACCATTGAGATGGGAGTTTCTTATTAATGCATGCTTGGGTTTGTGATATTTCATTTTAAAAAAAGGACAATTTCACATTTAACATGTTAGTTTTTACATTAAGAATAAATATTTGTGATAATTGTATTAATAATGGTTACTGAAGTTATTAGACCCGTGATTAGTAATGATGTTTATCGTATACTTATAATTGAGCGAGTAGATATTTGCATGTCATTTATATCCTTGTAAAACTGGCGTAGGTTATTACATTTGAGTTTAAATTTCGGATTGGAGGTGAAGATCGTCGTTGGGTTGGGTCTTGGAGCCATCAGTTGGCTCGTCTGAAAAATTGATATCATCCCGGACTATCTACCTAGACCAACTAGTCCGTCTGCCTGAAAATAATATTATCCCGCACCATTGCCAACACTATGAACTATCACCCCTTGCAAACAGAGGGAGATGCCTTGTAAACTCGTGTAATCAAATGTGTCAAATGTCCTCTATAATCATACAACGATAGAAGTCACTCAATTGTGTGGATGAATATCTCTTGCCATTCAAGTACACAGTGGTTATACTAAATGGATATACGAACGGTAACACTATCACCTCAATAACCTTAACTAATATCGATTGAATCTCAAACCTTGATGAAAATATGTGCGACAAGTAATCTTTCGATACCTTCTCTAATGTACTCAAAGGATCGTGCCCACAAAAGAATTCACTAGAAGCTTTACTTAATTCTTAACTTCAAGGTCACACTAGTTCGGTCTGAGTTGCACACACAAGCTTGTCTAAACACTTATAGTTATCTACTAACATTTCATGTTCCACGTAGGATCAATTAAAACAATACTAATAAAAGTAAGTCAAAATTATCCATTTAGTTTGATTCTAACTGTTTCCTTAAAGTCCCTAATAAATTAAGAATAAAGTCAAACTATGTTCATTAGCCCAATTTTAAGAAGCACATGATCTAGTACAAAGTCTTCATTTGTGCCATACAACTATTGCAAGTAATACAACTTGGAACAAAATTCAAAAAATGAACTATTTGAATTATAGATCAAATGGTCAACGCTTATCCATTTTAGGACACGAAATTAAATTCACAGACATTGTCGTTCAAAAAAAATAAAATAAGTAAACCCTAAGATCACAAATGCAATTAATGAATATCCAGCTACTACACACCTTGTTAGCGTCTACTCCTCTCCACCCTCTCTCATGGCGGCGATGAGCTGGAACCCGGAATTTGTCCCATCGGCATCGGCATATACCCGCAAACGAAAGCCTTCGCGATCGGAGGCATTCTCATGCAATTCAATCCACCTCCTCCGAATCCCATACACTCCTGCGGCGGCCTCTGCAAATTTTTCCCGGCGATGCAGTTTGCCGAGAAATCAAAACCCAGATTTCTGTTGGCGCAATCTTGGTCGAACCCAGAAAAGAAATTGTAAGAAACGGACAGATTCAAGAGGTTTTTCAGCGAACAAACTATGTCTGGTAAATACCCAGAAAGCTTATTATGAGCTAGATTCAAAATCTCCATCTGATTCAAGCAAGAAATCGTATCTGGCAAATGACCCATTAAAGAATTGAAGCTCGCGTCGAAAACTTGAATGTCTGTGAAGAACCCTAATCCTTCAGGAATACAGCCGGTTAATTGATTGTTCAGAAACAAAATCTCTCTCAGCTGAGACCCAGAAAATCCAACGCTAAACGGGATGTTACCAGAAAAATTGTTGTTGGCTAAGTTGATGACAGAAGCCGGAGAGTTTCCTAAATTTTGAGGTAATTCTCCTTCAAATCGATTGTTATTTAGAAAAATGGCGTCAAGCTTTTTGTTAAAAAGCTCTTCAGGAATGGGTCCTGAGAAAAAATTGAATCTGAGGTCTAAATAGATGAGATTTTGAAGAAGAAGAATGGGCGTAGGAAAGGGGCCTGAAAACTGGTTATTGCTTAAATCAAGTTCTTGGAGAGAAACCAAGTTTCGAAAATTCTCAGGTATTCGGCCGGAAAATCTGTTGCTGTTGAGATGAAGAAGGGTCATTTCAGTGAGGAGAGAGAGTTCTTGGACTAGAGTTCCTCTCAGATTTGCATGGTTGAGATCGATTCCAGCAATTACAGGTTCATCTGAGCCGCCCATATTGTACTGAGATTCTCCACAGAACACTCCTCTGTAAGAACAAACGTCAGAGCCGACCCAAGTTTTCATGATTCCGGAAGGGTCTTCAACAATGGCGGATTTCCACGCCTGTAGAGCAGAGTAGGCTCTGTTTGGAGCTGTAGAAGAAAACCCAGCTGGAATCGGGATTTGAGGGTTTATTCCTCCACTCATCCAAACATTCCCTCCATTCCCAATTCCAACTCCAAATCCGCCATTGAAGCCAAAACTCAGTACCAGAGAAATCAGATGGAGGAAGAACAGAAAACCCAAAACCAAGTTTTTCTTCATTTCTGAGCAGACAAGAACAGAAAAACTGAGCTTCCACTAGAACTTAAATTTTGAAAAAAAAAATTAAAAAAATTTCTTTTGAGGAGCATATGGATCATTACAGTGGAACGTGGATGGGAGTAAATTTGTCCACCAAATATAATTAAAGCATGGTACCACTTCATCATGAACAAACAGAGAAGTTGATGTGAAAATGAATGAAATAAAGCAGATGCTATTTCTACTTTCTTCTTTTATTGCATGGCAGCTAAGCTTCAAAATTGCCAGTCTTAATCTCATCTCTACAAACATGTGTATAGTCTTCATCGTTAATCACATTTACCACTCAATAATTATGTTTTAATGCTAAAAATGGAATTTAGATTCTGATTTAGAGGACATATTCAAAAATAGATATATTTTTGATATTATTTAATCGGTTACAATGAAAATGATATATTTGTTGATAAATAAAAATTTAAAATTTATTTTATTCAAAAAAATAATTAAAAGTTTCGAAGTAAATAATTCCAATCCTCCTAATTATATAAATTTTGGTGAATCAGCGACAAAAGAAAGAGAAGGTGGTGGTGAAGTAGAGGACATGATGAGGAGTTACATTAGAAGAGAGAAATGGCTTAAATGTAGCATTAATTTTGTCTCCCACTCATACTAACACGTCTCATTTATTTTAATTTCTTTCAATAAAGTTATGAAATTAAAAATTAAAAAAAAAAAAAGTGATTACTTATTGGTACTCCTTGCTAATCAACAAATAGCAAATTAAAAAATGTGTAGTTTCTGTGCCATTTATTCATTAGTGTAAGCAAGTCATCAGTTATTTAATTTATGGTAATTATTCTACTAATATGTTACAAATATAAAAAAATCGTATTGAAAAAGACATTTTAGTATAAAGTGGGAGAAAACCGTATTCTTTTCGATTATTTTCCTATTACATGTCTAAGAAGGACATTTTAGTATGCTTGGACATTGCGGTAAGTCCGAAGAACTATCGGTCTCCTACTCCTTTACAAACCAGTGTTAGACTGCAAGTTTCACGACCCATCGTGCAACAAGGTTGGGTGAACCAGACCACAGGGCACACCCTTTTTCAAGAGGGATCTGAAACCAAGAGAGGTAGATCTGACACAAAAGGTCGGTCGACTCACACCAAAGTTGTGGTGCACATTCGGTTGATTGGCCTATAGATGGGTTCATCTGGAGACAGGCGAATCTCAATCTAGAGAGGTTTTCGGCGGCAGATGTTCGAGAAAAATCCATTCTTTCTGCAGATTTTCGACTTTATTCAACTTTAAACCTTGCATAACTTCATGCATATCCTAATCCACTTTAGACAAAAGAAATATGGAATGGATCAAAGCCTAATTTGGCATTTAGATCCAGCACCAAATATGCGAAGTTAGGTCAAGTGTGGGTGGAATTTGCAGATACAAAACAAATTCACCAATCAACATAAAAGAGACTCACTTATCCAAACAATGGGGACTCCAAAATGTTGCTCACCCAAGATCAGCAAATTATTAACTTGAGCCTCAATGTTGGTTCCTTATTATGAACAAATAATAGGCCGTATAAGAGCTTGAAAGTTCCCATGTGCAAAATTCTTTATTTTTATTTTGACCGGAATTTGCTGCTCACTGAATTGTAGCTCGGGACCTTCATAACTGCAAAAGGGAATTGAATGAAATCGACGGAAAATATAGAAGAAGAATAATCGATAAAAAAATATGCGCTAAACATATGAATTATTATGCTTTATTGAATATTATAGATATTATTTACCAATTTACTTTAATATAGAAATTTATTGTCTTAGCGGCAATCATCCAGTTTAACTCTAATCAAGCTAATTGCATCACAGTGAAAAAGTTAACTTCAAAAGTTTCCATATTAAAATATTTTCAACTGCTCAGGTGTCACCAACTTGGTCACAGGTCATCTGAGATACTAATCAAAAGATTGAGGATTGGTATTGAATTTTCTATTTTCCGACTATTGTTCCTCTTTATCTATTCTTTGTCCATCTCTCTTATTCTTCCGCTTTCTCAGTCTCTTAAGTCTTATCTCTCCCATCTCTATCTACTTCTCTCTTAACTTCATACCATGCATCACAAGCGTAATCTACAAATAAGTTAACATCATCAGTATTGAATGATGTCCAGCGAGGAAAAATCATACCATCTCCATATGATGCCATTGTAAGTGGTGAAGAGAAAAGCTTTTGGGCAATTGACGAGATATCCTTCAATGTAACTTCATCTACGGCCTTCAAGAAATGATCCACAGGTTTCCTAAGAGTTGACAAAGAATTCAATTATAAAAATTAAAAAAAAAAAACAAATCATAGATCACGAAGAGTCATGAGTTTCTCATTCACCATTTTCTGCTATAAATGGAAAAGAATGAACATAATTAGCTACAAAGAAAGCAGTACTAAGTTGGTTAATCCCTCTTTTGACAACAAAGGATAAAGATAAAATAAAGAAGGTTAATTTTCTTAATGGAATTCATGGGCTACAATTTCAAACATTATCCAAGAGTTCATCCAAGGTGTGTAAAGAGGGCTTAGGGCTTCCTTTCAAAGTATTTAACCATGTTTCCAGTAGAAAAGAAACTGATCAAAATTTTGCAGACCGCCATTTCACATTCTAAGTGTATTTTATAAAAACCAAACCAGGTTCTTTATTTTAGTCAGTCTGGAGATGATTTATATTTCTTAGGGATCTTCCAGTCAGAATTTGAAATTACATACTAAAGGCGGTAAGACAGCCACAACTCAATAGTTTTCTCAGCATAACAATGTGGTGATCAGCGGACTATAGGAATAGAATAAGGGATAAATGCAGCAATGAGCCAATAGATCTTGCAGCCAATGTTTTTGATCAGTTAAAGATGTCGCTACAAATAATTATAAAATAAGGATTCAGCCCATATACCTCTCGCCATAGGTCAAAATTTGTCTACCAATATCCTCAGAAGCAACCATCTAAGAAACACACCAATACATCAGAAAATATGAATTCAATGGAAAACAAACAGAAAAAATCTCATAAAAATATATAATCTGCTAACTTATTTTAATGGTCAAAGTACATCAAGAGCAAAGCACAAAACTTTAACGTACTCTGGATTCAAGATTCATCAGAATAGCTGACTTTGTTGACTGTTTAGCACGATCTAGCTGCAGCTGGTCAACTGCAGAGAAGTAGACACATCAGTATGTGGATCCCTGGCTAGAAATAGTACTTAATAATCATGCTAGTCAAGACACAGATAGACAAACCTTCTCCAGTAGTTGCAATTCCAATCAACTCCTTAGCTGCTATATCGATGGCTTTTGACACAAAATCGGAACCCTGAAATGAATGGCAGAGACAAATTGACCATTATGATCGAGCCCATCAAGTAGAGGACTTAGGATATCATTTTAAAGGAGATATCATATAATGGGGGAAAAGGTAGTTGTGGGAAATTGAACTGTAAATACTTAAAATGAATAGTTTAGAAAGAAAGACTATCTCAACATCTCCAGGTTATGCAGATGTACTAGCTCAATTGAATTTCAAATAGTTCAGAAAAATGAATAAGGGTTGTATTAACAAAAGCTTCTTATTGTATTCCCGTGCCAAAGACGTATGAGGAACTGATTAATGCATGAAATGATGACTAACATCAGCAAGCACTGACCGATTTTCAGTTAAACAGATAAAACTTCAAACCATAATACCGATTCAAGGATATTGATAGAGCTTAATGGGAAGGGCCACTAGTTTGTTAGGGTGGATTACCTGACGTGGGAGAGAGAAGAATGAAAAGAGTTCATATAAATAGGAGAAGTTAGACATTAGGTTAAAAGAGGAAGAAATTGATTAGAAGTGATTTTGTGGGTGACAAGCTACCATTAATGTGCTCGAGAGGAAACAAGCTCCTCGAATTGCTTGTTATTTGTAATTTCCGTCTTTACGTTCAATCAAAACGATCAACCATTCTTGGTTGATCTTCTTCTTCCATTTTATTCTATATTTGGTTCTGCGCAATATTTGGGGTCCTATCAGATATCCATGTGCCACATCAACTTAATTCATTCTCAAGATACACTGAATTTAGGCAATGTAAATAAAATCTGCTAAAAACTCTCTATTGTGCCAATACATTTGATGATGTCCTAGGTCATTCAAATAGTTTATATTGAGAACCAAATGTTTGGAATTAGGCTTGCCCGTGATATGATACACTACAACCATCATTGTCAACACAAAGAAAGTACTAAGAATATGCTTACAGCAGTTGCTTGGATACCAAATATTCCAGTGTTGTTATAGATGTTGTTAAATGCTGATATAGATTGAATTTGTGGATGCTCATTCAAGACACGAAGATCTGCTCATCGCATCAATAGAAACCTTCAGAAGCTTGCAATAGATATATTTTCAAAAATAGTAGGACAAAGCATGAAATAACAATCCCCAAAAACCTAGAAAGAATAACTGCATTATCTGCATGATAGCTATTTTTCAAGATGCATTGAATTAAAAAGGAAAAAAAATACAATATAGACAAATCCTCCAAAGAAATTAAACAGTGAAAATCAAGTAGCAACTATTTCTTTCTAATTAAAAAGAACAAAGAAATATGGGAATTTCAGCATAGTTTATTCTGAACAATGTCATTTCAGTTGTATATTTTTGTTGCATAGATAAAATCTTACTGACCAGAAGCTCGCTTACACTGGTAAAGGGGATCAAAAACAAAGTGGAAAACTTACACAGCCTTGAATGCATTCCTTTTCCAGGTCCACCAGCTGAGAAAGATCCACCTCCTCCAAGGAGCATCTAAGATAAAATTATTGTTTTGACATTTGGCTAATTCTCAGTTAAATTATCAAATGTACCCACTGAACAATGATAAACCTAATATTTCACTATTGGCGTTATAACATTAAAAGCAATCATCTATTTAGAAGTTCAAAATGAATACCTGAAGAACAGTCAAAGCCATTGCTTCCTTTTCCTTATGCCACCCACCAGGGAGTTCAAAAGCAAGAGCAAAATGGGTTCTTCCATCCTGCAACAAAATCGCATTTGAAAAGTACAAAATGGACATGCATGTGTAATAGAATATAAAATATGGTCATCCTAATACGCACCCCTGAATCACCTTGACGACGATAATCACCTCCCGTGTACACAGATTTGGGCTCCCCAGGATGAGGAACTTTGGGTAGGTCGGATAAAAGAGGCTCAGCAATAGATAAAAGCTCCTCATGATCAACACCAGAAGCTGCCAGTACCATCCGTGAAGCGGTATAATTTTCCTGAAATTCTCATTAGTAATATACTTTAGTTTGAAAAGACCGAGCCAGCTAAACTACGAATAAAAAGGTCACAGTAATTAATAGATTATATTACTGCGTAATGAATATTTAGCATTAAATAAGAATTCGTATTAGACTTACAGCCAAAAATTCCTCCAGGAGCGTACTGTTCATCCTATTTAGTGCTGATTCAGGGGCTAAAAGTGGATTTCCTAAGGCACCTGAATAACCAGCAGCATGAATAGCTTCTAGGATCAAGCCTTGGGGATTATTTGACGCTTCACTAATTTCAGCCTTTATCTTCACCAGCTGCAAGGAAGAAACTAGCCTCAGTGTTATGAAAATCTTTTTTCCTGCAAGGAAATCAATCACGCTTCATAAGAAAATGATAATAAAATACCTGTTCATTCAGTTCCCAGTCCAAGAAAACAGGATTTCTAACACTGTCCACAAGAAGCTCCACCATCGCAGGAATGTAGGTCTTTAAAGCATCAAATGTGTAACCCACCTGTTCTCGAGAAGCTGATGCCTGTACATTGCCACCAATTGCCTCCACCTCTCGGACAACTCGTAAGTGACTTCGATTCCGTGTAGTTTTGAAGGCCATGCGCTCTAGGAGATGTGTGGCACCAAATGATTCTGCTTTCTCATATACTGAACCACTATCAACATACAATCCTATGGAGGCTGCAGGATTCTGCGACCAATATAGTTCATAGTGGCATGAAATTTAGATTGTCAATACAATATACAAATGATAATACTAAAATTAAAAAATGCAGACATAGAGATGAACACGTGACTCCAAAACACACCACTGTCGTTTCAGATGCTATCTTCACACCATTAGAAAGAGTTGTAATCTTGGTTTTAGCAGGTTCAACAAAATCTGGCAATGGAGGTGGCAGGTTAACACCTGGAAGCGGAAAGTCTAGAGGTAATGACTTAGACCGGTCTCCAGTCAACCAGCCAAAAAGGCCACCCAAAGGAGATGAGGTTGGCCTCGTAGAAACAGCAGTTGAACTAGCAAATCTGTTCAGTCCCTTATTACACGTCCTTGCCTGGTGTCATTTCAATAGCAAGGCGTCAACATTACAAATCCATCATACTATGAACACGAAATATACAATAATTTTTGTTAAAAGAAAAAAAAAACATTAGACAAGCAAATGAAATGAGAACGTCCGTAGACCTGTTGGCCACAAAAACCTCACTATCCTTTCAGGAATCATTAAAGCTGAAACAGCACCCTAGCTAACGATCTGATTACTAGAAAACAAGTCGCATTTTCATACAATTGAAATCAAACTTAGCCTCCAGATGGTAATAAATTAATACGCAATTGTAACTTGCAATCAATAGCCACGAAAAATCAAAACTCCAAACAATATATCACATCGATAGCTAAGAGAAACTCCAATAAACTCAATCACTACAACAGGTCCTAACCTTGAGGAACCGGAGGCGTGAAGATGCAGTTCTGTACATGATGATCGACGGCAATCTTAGGGAAGCTCTCGACTTGACGGACTTGATCGAAGTTCTCGGATTCTCTCCGACTCAAAAGGATTTAGGGCTCCATCACCGTATACTGTGGCAGCTGACAATAACAATCTGGTGGACACGTGTAAGGTTATAAATAGGGGTTTTTTCCAATGAGATAAAAAGTACAGTAGGGAATGAGAAACTACGTCCCTTGATATCTTTATTGATCATCAACCGTCTAATTTATGACTTCAATTCTACAGTGGGTGTTGATATACTCTCTAATTTTAGTGTTTGATATTTATTATGAGAGTAATTATGATCTATCATAAATAATGGAAAGTGTACAGTGCAATTTATTTCTATACTTAGGTGTTAGTGACAAATAATTCGATCTTTATTCGAGTCATTAACAAACAACCTATGATGTGATAAAATTTATTAAGTATTTTACGTTTTTTGCACAAAATGACAATTGTAACTCATTCTAGTTACTTTTGACTAACTCAATTTTGCACGCACGCTTAATTCCGAACATTCAGTCTTTTAGTATTTGAAATCGAGTGTGACATTAGCGAAAAATATGAGAAATTTAATGATTTTTTTATATTATAAATTATAAATAGTTAATTTATACATTAATTGTACTCATCATTACTTGACACGTCAACAAGTATTTTAAGATTGTAGAATAAGATGATAAACATAACATTACTTTTTTTTATACGTGTTGACCGATTTTCCATTTTGACCAACTAATCGATGCTTGATCTCGCGATCCATTGTTTCAAGAAACCTGCACAATTCTTACACCACTTAATCGTGCTCAACAATTCGACCCAACAAAATGTGTAATGTCCCCTTGAAAATGTTGAATACGATCATATTGTTTGGAAAAAAATGAACCTGGTAAGACTGCCTACAACTACATCAGGATCGTGGTTGTATAACGACATGTCGATGAATAAGCTGTGTTTTGAACACTTTGACAGAGAAGCAATGTACCATTAATTGTCATCCCTGCACATGATGAAAATCTTTATTACAGTAACCATGACTGTTGATGATCAGCAGTTACGACGTGAAGAGAACTTGCATGTTAAAACTTCATGGCTGCGAGTTCCTTCTCTCTCTCTCTCTCTCTACCTGCATGCATGGGAATTTTCATTGAAATTTAGCCTCGATCAAGGTCTCATACACATTAAATGTACCATGAGCATGTTAGGATTAGACGTCATAATCCACCTGTAACGAACGATCGAAAATACGAAAAAGAAAAATACAGAGATTTATAGTGGTTCACTCTTGATGTGAGAGCTACGTCAATTGGCCGTTGACAAATTTTACTAAGAACAAAAATGAGTTACAATGGTTTTTACCTCACACTCTCAGACCTTTTGCGATAACCTAAATACGCCTTTATATAATAGACGAATTAGGGTTACATAATAACATGGTAAATATGACCAAAATACCCCAAAACCTAGAATAGGTTTCATAACTCAACAATCTCTTACTTGGAGACTAATCTCATCATCTTTCCATCTGTAGTGGCTTCATTTTAATATCTCATCCAAGAAGTCCGACTGAAGTTGCGCACAACTTCAGCTTCTCACTCGTCACAGCATTCGTCAACATATCAGCTGGATTCTGACTCCCTAGGATCTTCTCAAGTGCTAGTACTCCATCTTCTAAGGCGGATCTAATGAAGTGATAATGCACCTGTATATGCTTTGTCTTGCCATGATAAATCGGGTTCTTTGTCAAATGGATGGCACTTTGGTTGTCACAATGCAATATACTCACATCGTAATTTTGGTCTAACTCGCATAAGAAAGGCTGCAATCACATTATCTCCTTCGCGGCTTCTGTCATTGCAATATACACAGCTTCACAACTAGAAGAGCAATGACATCTTGAAGTCTCGAAACCCAACTGATTGCGGTGCCACCTAAAGTGTAGACATAACAAGTCCTGCTTTTACTACTGTCAATATCACCACTGTTATCAACATCAACGTATCCATCCGAACCCAAATCTGACTTTTGAAAACATAGAGTGAATCCCGAACTACCCTTCAAGTATCGCAAGATCCACTTTACGGCTTCCCAATGTTTCCTTCATGGATTACTCATAAACCTGCTAACAACTCTCATTGCATGTGCAATATCTGGTCGTGTGCAAACCATTGCGAACATAAGACTACCAACAGCGGAGGCATATGGAATAGTAGCCATGTAGTCCTTCTCTTCATTGGTCGAGGGTGACTGATCTTTGGATAGTCTGAAATGACTAGTCAACGGTGTAGTAACTAGTTTAACATCGTGCATTTTGAACTTGCTGAGAACCTTATGTTGACTTAAATAATGTTTAAGTCTAACGATGTTTTTGATGATGTGTTTTAAGAAGTGTAATTTGATTAAGTTAAATATATGAGATTAATGAATTATGCTGATGAGATTAATAAGTTGATTAATAAATTTAATATTGACCTCATCATATATTTCTCTAGTTTTTAAGTGGAAATGCCCTCTGAAAATGGTATTTTAATTGTTTAACAAATCTGGTTAAGTGTTCAGGGTTTGATAGCAAAACAGGGTTGAAACTGATAAAGTACTGCATATCCACTGAAGTAGAAGAGAAGACTTCTACCGCTAGCAAAACGACAAAGTTTACATCTACCGCTGGCAGAGTCTTCCTAAGTTTACTTCTACCGCTAGCAAAATGACAAAGTTTACATCTACCGCTGGCAGAGTCTTCCAAAGTTTACTTCTACCGCTAGCAAAATGACAAAGTTTACATCTACTGTTGGCGGAGTCTTCCAAAGTTTACTTCTACCGCTAGCAAAACGACAAAGTTTACATCCACTGCTGGTACTTCAAGGCAACATCCACCGCTGGTACTTCAAAGGTAACATCCACCGTTGAACAGTATCTTTCGGCTGCATAGCAAAGAATGCCATCTACATGTAAAGATACATCTAACGATGGCGGTTCACTTACTTTTTCCGCCAACACTGATATTCAAAATACCGCGAAGCAACAGTGACACTCGTCCAGAGCTTTAACTCCAGACCATTAATGGCGACGAACGAAAGCGACTTCAGAACGCAACGGCTAGCTGTCTATGTACGGATGTTTCTCCAACGGCTATTTCCATATTCAGATGAGAAGCCTTCGATATCTGATGCCGATTACAGACAGAGTATAAATTAAAGAAAGAAGCTCGGGAGAACAACTTTTGCTGAAATTCTCTCTGAATCCTAATACGCAAAAAGACTTAGTGATACTCTGTTATTATTCCTACACCTCTCATCAATTTAACTGTAGATTTGATATTTGTGAGAGTGTAGTCTGTGCTGTAAATCTTTATCCATTCTGTTAAAGTGTAAAGGCAGTGGATTATCGCCTGTGAAGAGCAATCTTGAGTTGTAAAAGGCAGTAGATCGACGCCCGGGAAGTTCGATATTGTTTTCTCGTGAGGAGAAGAAAAGGATCTTCAAGGGGGAGCCTTGGAGCGTGGACGTAGGCAAGTTTGGCCGAACCACGTTAAAAACTACGGTGTCAAATTTCTCTCTATCTTTTACTTTGTTTTTGCCTGTGTGTTTGCTGTTAATTTAGTAATTGCATACAAGAGAGAAAACGTTTAGATTAAGAAAATAATTTTTAATAAGTCTAATTCACCCCCCTCTTAGACAATACGATCCTACACCTTCTTCACGTACTCTTCTTGTGAGAGTTTGAGAACCTCTTTATCCCTGAAGATCCTCATCCCAAGGATTTGTTTTGCAGGACCCAAATCTTTCATTGCAAACTCTTTAGATAACTTCTTCTTTAGCATGTCAATCACATGGAAGCTTGCTCCACCAATCAACATATCATCAACGTAAATAAGCAGAATAATGTAGGAATTATCAAACCTTTTGATATAGCAGCAGTAATCGGATTCACATCTCACAAAATTGTTACTCTTTATAAAGCTATCTGTGATGATCTGGATGTATAAGTATGTGTACGATGGCTGCACAAACCGGAACCTGGATGGCGATACGTCTACGCAGGCAAACCGAAAGGTGACGGGTCGTAAAAAGGGGGTCGTCACAATCCCACATCGCTTGGGGAAGTATGTGAAAATGAAACATATGTAAAAAGACCCTCCCAAATTAGCAAGACGCGTTTTGGAGCACAATTGACAACCGATCCCATAAGAACTCCGAAGTTAAAAGTGCTTCGACGAGAGTAGTACCAGGTTGGGTGACCGACTGGAAAGTCCTCGCCAAACAAAGCCTTGAGGGGAGGAAATTGTGCTACGGCTCAATCCTCAGAGCGGACAATATCTTGCTTGGAATAGGGATCGTTACACTATCAAACCTTCTGTACTATTGCCTTGGAACCTGTTTCAAGCCGTACAAACTCTTTTGAAGCTTACACACAAGCTCCTCTTTATCTTTCCGAACCAGAACCCGTATGCGGTACGTCCACGTGGGCGAACCGGAAAGTGACAGGTCATAAAAAGGGGGTCATCACAATCCCACATCGCTTGAGAAAGTATGTGGAAATGAAACATATGTAAAGAGACCCTCCCAAGATAGCAAGACGCGTTTTGGAGCACAAGAACTCCAAAGTTAAAAGTGCTTCGACGAGTAGTACCAGGTTGGGTGACCAACTGGAAAGTCTCGCCAAACAAAGCCTTGAGGGGAGGAAATTGTGCTACGGCTCAATCCTCAGAGCGGACAATATCTTGCTTGGAATAGGGATCGTTACACTATTAAACCTTCCTGTACTATGCCTTACACACAAGCTCCTCTTTATCTTTCACCTTGGAACCTGTTTCAAGCCGTACAAACTCTTTTGAAGCTTACACACAAGCTCCTCTTTATCTTTCACCTTGGAACCTGTTTCAAGCCGTACAAACTCTTTTGAAGCTTACACACAAGCTCCTCTTTATCTTTCACCTTGGAACCTGTTTCAAGCCGTACAAACTCTTTTGAAGCTTACACACAAGCTCCTCTTTATCTTTCACCTTGGAACCTGTTTCAAGCCGTACAAACTCTTTTGAAGCTTACACACAAGCTCCTCTTTATCTTTCACCTTGGAACCTGTTTCAAGCCGTACAAACTCTTTTGAAGCTTACACACAAGCTCCTCTTTATCTTTCACCTTGGAACCTGTTTCAAGCCGTACAAACTCTTTTGAAGCTTACACACAAGCTCCTCTTTATCTTTCACCTTGGAACCTGTTTCAAGCCGTACAAACTCTTTTGAAGCTTACACACAAGCTCCTCTTTATCTTTCACCTTGGAACCTGTTTCAAGCCGTACAAACTCTTTTGAAGCTTACACACAAGCTCCTCTTTATCTTTCACCTTGGAACCTGTTTCAAGCCGTACAAACTCTTTTGAAGCTTACACACAAGCTCCTCTTTATCTTTCACCTTGGAACCTGTTTCAAGCCGTACAAACTCTTTTGAAGCTTACACACAAGCTCCTCTTTATCTTTCACCTTGGAACCTGTTTCAAGCCGTACAAACTCTTTTGAAGCTTACACACAAGCTCCTCTTTATCTTTCACCTTGGAACCTGTTTCAAGCCGTACAAACTCTTTTGAAGCTTACACACAAGCTCCTCTTTATCTTTCACCTTGGAACCTGTTTCAAGCCGTACAAACTCTTTTGAAGCTTACACACAAGCTCCTCTTTATCTTTCACCTTGGAACCTGTTTCAAGCCGTACAAACTCTTTTGAAGCTTACACACAAGCTCCTCTTTATCTTTCACCTTGGAACCTGTTTCAAGACAAACTCTTTTGAAGCTTACACACAAGCTCCTCTTTATCTTTCACCTTGGAACCTTGTGGTTACTGCACGTAAATCTCTTCGTCTAAATCGCTGTGAAGAAAAACAGTTTTCACGTCCATCTGCTGAAGATCAAAATCTTCTTTCACAACCAAACCCAAGACAGTTCTGATCGTCGTCAACTTCACCATTTGTGAGAAGATCTTGGTGTAGTCAATACCTTCTTTCTGTTGGAAACCTGATGTGCCTACGATCCCCAATCATCAAGCACAAACACCAGGTATGTATTTTAATCATTATTATTTTTATCTACTAATTGGTTTGTGTTTCCCTTTTAGGTAAAGCTTGGAACGAAGGAAGAGGGAATTTGTCTTCCCTTAATCAAATATTGTAACCAAGCTAATTTCATATTTTTAGGAAACTTTAGTTTTATTAAATTTTTATTTATTGACAAACATTAGCCATTGTTGTTTTTGAGATATTTGTTTAAGTCAATTTTAGGTTATTTAAGTGGAGAAAACCAATTGAAGAGGAGCCAAGTCACAAAAGCCAAAAGCAGCCAAGGAGTAACGCAGCAGGGCACGCGGACAACCTAGAAGGCGCGCAGGCGGTGAGCAGCTCGTGCGAAGGACTAGTGCTTCGCGCGCAAGGGAGGCAACCAGGGCTGACACTAGGGCACGCTTGGGGCGCGTGTGCCGAACCTTCAGAACGCCCAACGGTTACTTTCTACACAACGGCTAAATTTTATTTTCCTTTTCTGTTCTTCTTCATCGATTGATTCTGGGTCTTTAAAAACACTTTTAGAACACTTTGTAATGGTCTTTGGCCAATTTTCAAATTACAGAAGTTTATCTTCTTCGTTGGAGTGTTCCTCCATTTTCTGTTTTCTGGGTAACTTTCAGTCGGTAAGTAATATCCGATTCGAAACTCCCATTTGAGGCCTCGTCCTTTTGATGCGTAATATCCAGAAGGTAAGCTTCAAGGTGGTTTTTGATTTCGGTGTGTAATATCCAAAATTCAGAGCACCGATTGTCTCCGAGCTTCGACTCACTAGAGACTTTCTTCAACTCCATCAAGTCCCATTGCATTTGAGTAATCTTCCACCTTAATTTTCGTTCTGTTCTGAGCATGTTTTGGAGACTCTTCGAGCTTGTTGATCGATAGCATCTTTGCTGTTCATTTTCTATGTTTTTACATCGTTTCTCCTCTATTTATGTTGCTTAAATTCCGCTACTATCATTTGTTAAATTGTGTTTTTGTTCTTGGTTGTCAATTGGATCACAAGAGTGCAAGTATCGGGACCTAAACCATCTCAAAATCCTTTGACAACCAATCTAGTCTTGTACCTCTTGCTCCATCATGTTCTTCTTTGATCTGACAAACCCACTTGTTGTGCAGTGCTTTCTTACCCTTCGACAATTCAGCCAATTGCCAAGTTTGATTTGACTTCAACGAGTCCATCTCATCTTTCATAGCTGCCTTCCACTTAATCGAATCATCAGACTGTGATGCTTCCTCATAACATCTTGGTTCACCTCTGTCGGTCAGCATGATGTAATTAAGAGACGGAGACCATATCTGAACTGGTTTGTTGATTCTGGATGATCTTCTCAGTTCTGCAATCGGCATTTATGGATTTACCTCTGGAGCCACATTCTCATTAACTTATTCTTCAACAACACCCCGATCTTCTTTGACAGTCAAAGTATTATCAGCTGAAAAATCTCTCAACTTGATCATGGTAGCCTCTTTCGATACATAATCTCCACTATCAGAAGTCTTACCAACAATATCTTTGTAAAGGACCTAGTTCGTTAAAGATGACGTTCCTGCTGCGAATGATCTTCTGATTTTGATTATCCTAGAAACGATAACCAAACTCGGCGTCACCATAACCAATAAGAAAACATTTTTTAGACTTCGAATCAAGCTTGTTTCTATTAGAATCATCAATATATACATAAGATAAGCAACCAAACACCTTCAGAAAAGAAAAGTTTACCTTTTTACTGCTCCAGGTTTTGTTGAGCTTCAACCTGCAAGACAACTCAAAGCTCGAAAGGGAAAGATCGTTAGCTTCCTTGAGACACAAATCCAATAGATCCGAGAATACAGAATGTAAACGAAATATTAAATGTGCTCGGATTGAAACGAAAAAATATTTCCGAGAATCGGCCAATAACTGCTATTTGGAGCGTTTTGGCAAGAGTTTTCTTCCAAGGAAGAGAACTCGATTCAAGGAATCGGTTAGGCCACTTCTTGCCGATTTTCGATCTCAAAAGAAAGGAGAAGAAGATGGCAGATCCGTTCTCACATGCTACCAAGCTTGAAGATAGGTTTTTCGGGGGCGCAACCCCTCGGTTGTTGTCAACCGAGCTTACCTTGTTTTATTCTATTGAAAGAAGACAAATCCGCGGATGCTCATAAAAATCAACCAAAAAGTTACAATCACCAATGTCATGAATATATAGTCCTAATGGTGGGCTAGGGTTTTGAGCGGGTTGGGCTTGGGCCTTTATTTGGGCAAGTCATGTCTTCAACGTCAAGTGGGCCAAAATATAAGCCTAGCCACCAACTAAGACTAACATTCATCTAATCCTAAAATGTCTAATCATGCATGCATATATTAAGATTAACAAAAAGGCCAACATTTGCCAATAAGTTTTAAATAAAAAAATTACAAACATCACAGCTCGGGAAGACAAATTCCCATGTAAGCATTGGGCCGCCTCTCTAGTCCTTCCACATGAGAAGGTGCTTCGGTTGGTCAACGTCTCCAGGTTTAATCTCCCACTTCAAGTCGGCCACGGTGTCCTCCAAGTCTTCACACGATCCATAACCTGCAAAAGAGAAAAGTGTGTTAGTTAAGTTATTGCTTCGGGCCTGAGATCGTGTAATGGGCCTATGGGGCACAACATCCTCCCCAAGTGATTGAGGATTTGACCTCAAATCCTTTAATTCAGGCCTCTCGGAGTTTTCTTCATCGTTTATATAGGGTGAGAGGTCTATGACATTGAACGTTGCCGATACTCCGTAATCTCCTGGCAATTCAATCTTATAAGCGTTGTTATTGATACTCTGCAACACCTTAAAGGGTCCATCCGCACGGGGAAGAAGCTTAGATTTCCTTTTGTCGGGGAATTTATCTTTTCGTAAGTGCAACCAAACCAAATCTCCTTCTTTGAAGATAACTTCTTTTCGGCCTTTATTGACTTGCTTGGCCACGCTCGTGTTTCTCTTCTCGATGGCTTGACGCACGCTCTCATGTAATTTCTTAATTTGTTCAGCCTTGCTCGCTCATGATGGGTTGGCTAGTTCAGTAAATGGCAAAGGAACTAGGTCCATCGGTGCACAAGGATTAAACCCATAGGCAACTATTAGTGATTTTACACACTTACACGCAAGTGCACGTGTTGCTAATGAAGTAATGAGTAAGTAAAGTATCGATCTCACGAGGATATTATTAACTATGTTTAAATTCACTATAAAAATCTTATAAAAATATTAAAATGATAGATGAAAATAATTAGAATTAAATCTAAATAATGATGTAACAAAAGACAGCAAAATAAATGAGGTTAAATGCCTTGGCTAGGATCGATTTCTTCGTTACGATAATTTTACTACTGATGCTCTAGTAATGCTATGCAGCATTGTTTATGAACAGTAAGAATTAAATAATTTCTAGGATTCTTTCGAATTGCCTAAGTAAATTCAAATTAGAATTTCTTTCAACCTTGAAGGAATGTAACTAATATTGAATTTTCTAATTGCCATATTCTTATTGCCAATCGAATTAATGCTAACTACGTTGTAACAATTTAATCCGATTAATTATTTGCGCATCTTAGAATTTATATCTATCTATCGATACAATATAAACATGGATTGTCAACCTATCTATCTATATGATCTGACTTAGCAATGAATATCATAAATAATTGTTCAATAAACAATTGCATAAACAAAACCGAAATCGTAGTAAAAACTGTAACGAGTACTATCGTCCTAACCAAGATATGAGTTTAGCTACTAGACATAATTAAAATAAAAAAATAACAGTGTTCATAACAACATTAAGCAATAAAATATAAAAGAAGAAGAAGAAGAAGCTTCAGGAATGTCGTCATTTCTCTTTTCAGATCCAGCGTTCTTCAGCCTTATTTCTTCCCAGAAAAATCTTACTTTTTATGCTCTCTGTGTCATTCCCATTTTCTCTCTCCAATTTGTTTTTCCTTGATTTTTGCTTGCCTTTTCTCTCTCTCCAGATTAATTTTCCTTCTTTTAGCATCACTACCTCAGCTTCATCCATTTTCTGTTCAAGTTGTCCATTCTCTTTTGTCTTTTCGTGCCTTCTTTTCTTTATCGTCCACTGCTTCTTTTATTGTCCATGGATTTTTCTCTTTTAGTGCATTTCCATCGTCCACACTCTTTTGTCTTTTAGTGCTGCCCTTTTTAGATTGTCACTGTTTCCATCGTCCATTTGCGTTTGTCGTTTAGCGTAATCTCAGTTGTCCACACTGCTCAGTCGTCCACTTTCATTTGTTTTAATTTGTTCGCCTGATTTTAGCCTGCTTTTCCTCCATAAATCTGCAGCCAAATAATACCAATTTCTTTTTCCCACATTCAGCGCAACAAATTTTTCGATTTTTCTTGATTTGATTCCTCTCTCTCCATAATCTTCAGCTTTTGAATTTGATTTTCCCTCTAATAAAATTGCATTTAAATACGAAAATATAAAATTTGATTTAAAGAGAAAAATCTACTTTTAATAGAGAATTTGCATGAAATATATTAAATTAAATCAAGACACAAATGCTGCAGCACTATATAGAAGTTATAGTAAATTCCTATCAATTTATTCTTGCATTCACTCAATTTATATCAATTAAATATAGTATAAAATAACTCTAATTTAAGAGTTATCAAATACCCCCAAACTTGAACCATTACTCATCCTCGAGTGATGCAAAACAACCATAATTCCCAAAGTATCATTAAAATTGACGTAATTTCCGAAATATCTAGTAACTTGTAAATTATTGAAAAATTTCACTATCACAATTAAAAGCAATCAATATAGATTTAATTCCCAATAAACTAGTCAATGTGTGTGTGTCCTCAAACTCCATTTGAATTGCTAAATTCAAAAATCAAAACTAAACATCACAATTCATATCATAAGATGTCAATTTTTTAATGTTCTTCCTAAATCCATTAACTTTCAAAGATTCTTCTTCTTCTTTTTTTTTTAAAAAAATAAGTAAAGGGGTTACACAATGATGATTTTCAACATTGACTTTATCTTTAAGTCACACTACCTTTTTACGCGATTGACAACATTGGTGATGAAGTCCTCCGATTACTCAGTAATGTCACCTCAAAATATATAGTCATATAAAATAGAGGAGTATAGCCAAAAATTTTATGCAACGGAGTTCCTCCCAAAGTTCATCTAATTTATTTCTACCCATCGAGTATCCAAAAAGCTCACTCAAAATTGAAAGTAGATTAGGAAATTGCAATATTTTGTTTTTTTTTTTTTTTTCAATCATAATAATAACCCCCAAACTTATGATTTATTATATATTATTATTTTTTAGAAGAAGTCTTTCATTGCTAATTTCTTTCATCAAACACTAAATTATTGACACTTAGATACCATTGTAATGTCAAGAAATGATGATATTCCTAAGCAACCAATAAGCAGTTTGTGTGTTAGGACAACTAAGCTTATGGGAACAAATCTTAATTAATTTCTAATAATGTGTGATAATGATATTATTCAATAACTCACTAAATTAAAGGATATTAGGAAATTAAATTACACTTCGTTGTTTTTTTATATATATATATAGTAACGAAAACAGGAACCACAAACTAAACCAAATTAAGCAGAAGACATTCCATAAAGTAAGGTTTAAACAATCAAAACTAACATTCTAAACACTTTCAGAAAACCAAAGTAAACAGTAAATCCAGAAAACCAAATTAAACAATTAAACATGCTGCTCACCCCATACTTAAAAATTGGCAGTGTCTCCACTGCCAAACAAAATGAAGTTCAGAGAATCAATAAAAGAAAATATAGCAATAGAAAGCTAGGGGGTGAGATCTTCCCTGGTATTATTCTACCTTCGGGCGCTTAGAGGAGCGGCAGATACGAGTTTCACTGATCTTTTGATGGTAATTACACGGTGGTCAACTAACCCTAAAAACCTCCAGAGAAAATACGGTGATGATAAAAATCAAAATAAACCAATTCGAACCTAAAAATAATAAAGATGCAAACAAAATTAAAGAAAATAATTAAAAGGATATTATTGAGGGTTGCCTCCCTAATAGCGCTAAGTTTTTCAAGTCTTCAGCCAGACTTCTCATGTTTCATGTTGTTTTTCTGTCCTCCAGAGAAATTGACGTAACTTCTGTCAATTTTTCAAAACTCGCTTTTGTATTTCTTTGTCGCGCCATTTTCTTTTCTTTTTCTTTCTTTTTACATAACTTTTTCTCTTGCTGTTTAATTGTACTGAATGCTTTTTTTCGTCATGTGGCACTTCATCATCTTTTATCAAGAAACAGTCTTCATCATCATCTGGAAATTTCATCGCTTTCAGCACATTGAATGTGATTTGCTGATCATTGACTCTCATTGTAAGTTCACCTTTCTGGACATCGATAAGTGTTCTCCAAGTAGCTAAGAAAGGTCTTCCCAAAATTATGGGCACTTCATGATCTGCTTCGTAATCTAAAATAATGAAGTCTACTGGGAAAATGAACTTGTCTACCTTCACAAGCACGTATTCTATCTTTCCTTGAGGGTGAGTTAGTGATCGGTCGGCAAGCTACAGAGTTACTATTGTTGGTCGAGCTTCTCCAATTCCCAGCTTCTTAAAAATTGACATGGGCATCAAGTTGATACTAGCTCCAAGATCACATTAGAGCTTTTCTGAAATAGTTGTTGCCGATTGTACAAAGAATGATGAAACTACCAGGATCCTTTAGCTTTGGTGGTATTTTTTTCTGTAGAATGTAGCTGATCTCTTCGGTCATAGCAACCATCTCATATTCTCCCAATCTTCTCTTCTTTGATAAAATATCTTTCATGAATTTCATATAGTTGGGCATCTGTTCAAGGGCTTCCACCAAAGGTACGTTGATGTGAAGTTGCTTCAAAACATCCAAGAATTTTTTAAATCGCTTTTCCAAGGTTGTGTTTTTGTAGCCTCTGTGGAAACGGTGGTGGAGGTTTCTGGAGTTGCATTTCTGTAGGTCGATGCTGTTGTGATGTTGCGAGTGGAACTGCAGCATTGATATTAATTTCTCCAGATTCCAGGTTATTCTCTTCGACCTTCTCAGTACTTTCTTTCTTAATTATCACTTCTCTTTCCTGTAAACCCTCAGTATTGAGTTGTTTTTCTGTTTTTTTTCTTGGCTATTAACTTGTGACTTTTCTATCCCTCCGTGGCTTTTCAGGAATCTCTACCTCCCTTCCATTCCTTAATAAAATAGCATTGCATTGTTCCTTTCCTAGGTCTCTGTGGAATTTCAATGTCACTTGTAGTTGTCCCATGCTCCTCGAATTTGCAGATTGAGCTAGTTGTCCCAGTTGGGTTTCAATATTCTTTACAGATGCTGCTAAATTCTGCAATATTATGTCTGTCCTTGAAGCATATTCTCTTGTAAAATTATCTGGTTTTTCTTGAGCTACAGGTTTCTGAATTTGCTGAGTGTAATTCTGGGCATAGTTATTGGCAGATCTTGCAGGTGTTGCATTGTTCTGTTGTTGCGAATTCCATTGGAAGTTTGGATGCTGTCTCCATCGAGGGTTGTAAGTCTGTGAAAATGGGTTATTATTTCGGTTATACCCCACATAATTTACTGATTCGGGATTTGTTGGGCATGAGTTATCATCATGGTTCTCTCCACAGAAAATGCATGAAACCTCCCGTAATTGTGGCTGCTGCTGTTTGTTCATGGCTTTAATGGCATTTTCCAATGAAGCTATCTTTGCATTAAGAGCAGCTACTTCATCAACTTCATAAACTCCAGGTGCTCTCCTTGATGTTGTATTTCTGTCTGATGGCCATTGATAACTGTTCACCGCCATTCTTTCCAGTAAGTCATATGCTTCGTTGAAAGATTTTGATAGCAGTGTTCCATTAGCAGCTGCATCAATAATCGATCGGGTCTGTCCAGTCAGCCCGTTGTAAAACGTTTTCAACTGAATCCAATGAGGTATCCCGTGATTTGGGCACTGTCGCAGCAGTTCTTTAAATCTATCCCACGCTTCGTAGAGCGATTCTCCATCCCTCTGCTGGAAACTAGTTATGTCATTTCTCATCCTTGCGTTCCTCACTGGTGGGATGATACTTCATAATGAATTTCTTTGCCAAATTCCCCCAAGTTGTGATGGTATCTGAAGGAATGCTATTTAACCAATCCCTAGCTCGATCTCTTAGAGAATATGGAAATAGTTTTAATCTCAAAGCTTCTGCAGATACTCCAGGGAAGTTAAATGAGTCACTAACTTCTCCGAAAATTTTCAAATGGCGATGAGGATTATCTGTTATTGCTCCAGTGAATTGTCCAACCGTCTGGAGCATTTGGAACATCACTGGTTTCAGCTCAAATCTAATGGCACGAAGATCAGGTCTGACTATTCCAGGATTAAGATCATTGAGTGTAGAAATTGTAAAATCCTGAATAGGTCTATCTCTGTCATCAATAATTCTTTCAGCATTGTCCCCTTCTCTTTCTAAGTTTGCCATATTTTCGCCCTCAATAAATTGTTGCTGATTTTGTTTTCTTCTAGCTCTGAATGTTCTTTCAATTTCAGGATCTAAGGGTACAATATCCTGTGCGTTTTCTTCGTCCAGCATAAATCAAAAATATCTGAAAATAGGGAAACAAAATAAAATAAAATAAAATGACGTAAACTAAAATAAAATAATTATAGCAAAATAATCACAACTAATTAATATCCCCGGCAACGGCGCCAAAAACTTGTTAGTGATTTTACACACTTACACGCAAATGCACGTGTCGCTAACGAAGTAATGAGTAAGTAAAGTATCGATCCCACGAGGATATTGTTAACTATGTTTAAATTCACCATAAAAATCTTATAAAAATATTAAAAAGATAGATGAAAATAATTAGAATTAAATCTAAATAATAATGTAACAAAAGACAGGAAAAATAAATGAGGTTAAATCGATGAATAGAAGCCTTGGCTAGGATCGATTTCTTCGTTACGATAATTTTACTACTGATGCTCTAGTAATGCTCTGCAGCATTGTTTATGAACAGCAAGAATTAAATAATTTCTAAGATTCTTTCGAATTGCCTAGGTAAATTCAAATTAGAATTTCTTTCAACCTTGAAGGAATGTAACTAATATTGAATTTTCTAATTGCCCTATTCTTATTGCCAATCGAATTAATGCTAACTACGTTGTAACAATTTAATCCGATTAATTATTTGCGCATCTTAGAGTTTATATTTATCTATCGATACAATATAAACATGGATTGTCAACCTATCTTTCGATATGAATCTGATTTAGCAATGAATATCACAAATAATTGTTCAATAAACTAATTGCATAAACAAAACCGAAATCGTAGCAAAAACTGCAACGAGTACTATCGTCCTAACCAAGATATGAGTTTAGCTACTAAACATAATTAAAATAAAAAAATAACAGTGTTCATAAAAACATAAAGCAATAAAATATAAAAGAAGAAGAAGAAGAAGCTTCAGGAATGTCGTCGTTTCTCTTTTCAGATCCAGCGTTCTTCAGCCTCATTTCTTCCCAGAAAAATCTTACTTTTTATGCTCTCTGTGTCATACCCATTTTCTCTCTCCAATTTGTTTTTCCTTGATTTTTGCTTGCCTTTTCTCTCTCTCCAGATTAATTTTCCTTCTTTTAGCATCGCTACCTCAGCTTCATCCATTTTCTGTTCAAGTTGTCCATTCTCTTTTGTCTTTTCGCGCCTTCTTTTCTTCATCGTCCACTGCTTCTTTTATTGTCCATGGATTTTTCTCTTTTAGTGCATTTCCATCGTCCACACTCTTTGGTCTTTTAGTGCTGCCCTTTTTAGATTGTCACTGTTTCCATCGTCCATTTGCGTTTGTTGTTTAGCATAATCTCAGTTGTCCACACTGCTCAGTTGTCCACTTTCATTTGTTTTGATTTTTTCACCTGATTTTAGCCTGCTTTGCCTCCATAAATCCGCAGTCAAATAATACCAATTTCTTTTTCCCACATTCAGCGCAACAAATTTTCCGCTTTTTCTTGATTTGATTCCTCTCTCTCCATAATCTTCAGCTTTTGAATTTGATTTTCCCTCTAATAAAATTGCATTCAAATACAAAAATATAAAATTTGATTTAAAGAGAAAAATTTACTTTTAATAGAGAATTTGTATGAAATATATTAAATTAAATCAAAACACAAATGCTGCAGCACTATATAGAAATTATAGTAAATTCCTATCAATTTATTCTTGTATTCACTCAATTTATACAATTTATATCAATTAAATATAGTATAAAATAACTCTAATTTAAGAGTTATCAGCAATCTCAAAGGGAGATTGCTCAGTAGTGGAATGAAGGGTGCGATTGTAAGCAAATTCCAATCCGGGAAGGACTACATCCCAACTGGATAGTTTCTTACCTACAATACTGCGTAAGAGGGAGCCTAAGGTTCTGTTTACAACTTCCATTTGCCCATCAGTTTGGGGGTGAAAAGATGTGCTAAAACACAGCTTTGTCCCCAACTTCTTCCACAAAGTGGTCCAGAAGAAGCTCAAAAATTTAGTGTCCTGGTCCGACACTATGGAACGCGGTATACCATGCAGGCGAACGATTTCTTTGAAAAACAGGTCAGCTATAGAGAATGCATCGTCTGTTTTTGCACAAGGAAATGAAATGTGTCATCTTAGAGAAACGATCGACAACCACCATGATCGAATCCTTATTACGAGCAGTTCGAGACAATCCTAGAACGAAGTCCATACTAATTTCAGTCCAAGGGTGTGAGGGAGCGGGTAAGAGCATGTATAAGCCTTCTGGTAGAACCTTACTCTTAGGCTTTCTTGCAAACGACGCATGTCTCCACCATGCGGTGCACGTGTCTTTTCATGTGTGGCCAATAGAACTGTTCTTTAAGCATATCGAGGGTCTTCTTTTCCCCAAAATGACTCGCTAATCCTCCACAATGGGCTTCTTTCACAAGACATCGCCGTAAACTCCCTTGTGGAATACATAATTTTCTCGCTCTCAATAAATAGCCGTCAATAAGTCGATATTCTCCTTCGGCCTTTTCTTTGCACCTGGTGTAATAAGATCTGAAGTCAGGGTCGGATTCGTACTTATGCTTGATCCATTCAAACCAAAAGAATCGAGTCCCTAACTCGGTAAGCAGAATACGTTTCCTCAAAAGTGCATCGGCGACTACATTATTCTCCCCTTTAACATATTTCAAAATATACGGAAACCTCTCCTAGCATGCCTCTTGTTTAACTTGTGCTGACCCTTGATATATCGTAAAGTTTGGTGGTCAGTATGGATAATAAATTCTCTCGACAAGAGGTAATGTTGCCAATGCTCTAATGCTCTAATAACGGCATAAAATTCCTTATCGTAAGTTGAGTAATTGAGCACGGCTCCTTTTAGTTTCTCACTAAAGTATGCAATGGGTTTCCCCTCTTGCGTGAGTACGGCTCCAACGCCCACTCCGGAAGTATCACTCTTAATTTCAAATACTTTGTTACAATCGGGGAGTGCTAACACTGGCGAGTGGCATAGCTTGTCTTTGATTAGCTCAAAGCTCTTTTGGAAAGCCGGGGTCCAAGTAAACTCTTTTCCCTTCTTAGTGCAATCAGTGAGCGGTGAAACTATTGAACTAAAGTCTTTTATGAACCTCCTATAAAAAGAGGCCAGGCCATGGAAGCTACGTACTTCTGTTATGGAGTTGGAGGTAGGCCAGTCTTTAATGGCCTTGATCTTGTCAATATCGGCTTCCATGCCATCTTTAGAAATGATAAATCCTAGGAAATAAACCTTGTCTTGCGCGAATGAACATTTGCTTAAATTTCCAAATAATTGAGTTTTTCGAAAGGTTTTAAAAAGTAAACTAAGATGGTTGAGGTGTTGTGGAAGATCTACACTGTACACCGAAATATCGTCAAAATAGACTACAATAAATTTTTCTAGAAAATCTTTTAGCACGTGGTGCATGAGTCTCATGAAAGTACTGGGCGCGTTAGATAACCCGAAGGGCATCACCATCCACTCAAAAAGCCCATACTTAGTCTTAAATGTCGTCTCATGTTCTTTCATTCTTATTTGGTGGTAACTACTCTTAAGCTCCACCTTAAAAAATATTGAGGCTCCATTGAGCTCAGTCCAATATATCCTTGAGCCTAGAAATAGGGTACCTATATTTTACGGTAATTTGATTCACGGCTCAGCTGTCAACGCACATCCTCATTGTGTCGTTTTTCTTAGGTACTAATAATGAGGGAACTGCACAGGGGCTCATGGACTCTCGTATATATCCTTTGTCCAATAATTCTTGTACTTGATCTTGAAGTTTCTTGGTCTCCTCGGGGTTCATTCTATAGGCCGGTCTATTAGGTAGCGTGGCCCTGGGTATGAGGTCAATTTGATGTTCTATACCACGTAGAGGTGGTAATCCTTGGGGCAGTTCCTCAGGAAACACGTCTTGGAATTGATTGAGTAACTTCTTTACAGGGTCAGGGATTACTCCTAACTCCATAACTCTATCTCTAAATAGTACTAGGATCATGGGATCTCCTCGAAGCATCGATGCCTCTATCTCCGATCTAGTATATAAAGGTTGGCTTTATTCTTTGCTTCTTTTCTAGCGGCATCGTCTTTTGATATTTTCTCGGGGGTCAGGGGTGCTAACTTAATTGTCTTACCACCAAACTTAAGGGAATAGTTGTTAGAATATCCATCGTGGTTCACTCTTCGATCAAATTGTCAGGGTCGTCCAAGAAGTAAGTGGCTAGCACTCATGGGCACGACATCGCATAAAACAGAATCTTGATATTTTCCCATTGTAAAATCTACTCTCACTTGTCGAGAGACCTTAACATCATCGCTATCATCTAACCATCGTAACTTATAAGGGTGGGGATGCATAGTTGTCTCTAATCCAAAATTCTTAACTAACTCATCAGATGCCACGTTGGCACAACTTCCTCCATCTATAATTAAAGAGCATATCTTATCTTTGATAACACATCTACTATGGAAGATATTCTCACGTTAGGCAATCCTCTCCTGAATTCTTAGTCACAAGGACTCGTCTCCTAACCATCAATAAGGGTCTCTCGGGAGCGCGTATGACTTCTTCCTCAGTATCACTCTCCTCTACATCTTCGTCATCTACTTCTTGTTCATCTTCGCTCTCAACTTCCCCCGTATCTTGTTTGATAATCATCACTCGTCGATTTGGACATTGAGTCATGTAATGACCTAGCCCGTGACATTTATAGCACTTGATCTCTCTTGCTCTAAGTGGGTTGGCTTTATCGACTAAGGTTTTGCTACTGGATTACTTAAGTGGCCAACTATGGTTAAATGGCTTCTTTCCTTCAGCCTTGTCGAAGGGCTTGATTTGCTCGGGTGGCTTAGGGGTAACTTTGGGAGGAATCTTGGGGGTAAATTTAGGAGGGTTGGTGGATTTTCTCTTTCTATTGAGCTGTCGCTCAATCGTCATGGCCATATGAACTATTGAATCCAAGGACTCTTACGGGTGTAATTCAACTGGATCTCCTATGTCTCTATTCAGTCCTCGAATGAATCTAGCAATAACCTGCTCCTCAGGTTCTTCCATGTCTACTCGTATCCTAAGGGTTTCAAATTCGGTAAGGTAAGCTTCAACTATAACGACCATTTTTTCCAGTAAGATATTGTCCGCTCTGGGATTGGGTCGTAACTCAATATCCTCCCCTCACGACTTTGTCTGGCGAGGACTTCACAGTTGGTCACCCAACCTGGTACTACTCTCGCCGAAGCACTTTGAACTTTGGAGTTCTTATGGGATCCGTTGTCAATTGTGCTCCAAAACGCGTCTTACTATATTGGGAGAGTCTCTTTTTTACATATGTTTCATTTCCACATACTTCCCCAAGCGATGTGGGATTGTGACGACCCCCTTTTTACGACCGAACCCTCCAGCCCAAATCTAACATAGAATCCGCAGAGTTTTAACCCAGCACGTCATCCTCCGGCCCAAGTCCCACTCGGGATTCGCGGAGCACTAGGTGATTCCTCCTCATACGTGTCTATTCGGGACATCACATCAACAGATCGAGTTCCTTGTCGTAGGTTTTGAACTTGAATGAATAGATCTTGACGGTAATGGCTGGGTATGAATCTCTTAGTCATGAGTGATTTCATTGCTCTCTATGTAGTAATGAGGGTATCTCCTATCTGTCGTCTTTGGAGCTTAATATTGGACCACCAGAGGGCCGCATATCACGATAGCTCTACGGATACTAACTGGATCTTCACTTTATCGGAGTACTCATAGTAGTCGAAGACCTTTTCTACTTTATCAATCAATTCTAGAAAGGTATCTCCATCACACGTTCCGTCAAATAAAGGTATATGTAGCTTGACATTTCTAAGGTCCTCATAATCTTTACGTCTACTTGGGCGAAAAGTTTCTTCTTCATCTAATGTCCAATCTTCATCATCCTCATAAAGCGGGCTTCTTCTCCTAGGATGCTCAAGTCTTTCTTCGTCCGAGGTTGGATCTGGTTCTTGAAATCGTCTCCTAGGATTTCCGGGCCTAAATCTAGGCGAGGGTTCTCGGAACATTTCATTTGGGCTTTTCTTATTCGGGACTTCCATTATGTGTTTCATGTCAAGGATTAAGTCTTTTAGTTGTTGACCTATATGGTTAACTTCTCCGCTAAGACCATCTAATTGTCCTTGCATGCTAGACTCTCCTTCTTGAAGAATGTGAGTCTCGAGTTGGGGAATGTCCTTACCCCGGTTCGGTTCTTGAGTCATGTCTTAGCTTGGCTCTTAGTTAATTCCACTTCTAGTCTTCATATGAATTCTAACGATACTATTAAGGGGATTATTTATTTTTATTTTTTATATGTATTCGGAAGGAAATTAGCTTAGTGAAATAAACCTAAGTATTAGGAAATGACAAGAAAAAGGAAAGTAATTTTAAAATTTTAGGAAAGAACCAAAAAAAAGGAAAGTAATTTAAAGTTTTAGGGAATGACAAGAAAAGGAAAGTAAATAAACCTAATTAAATGTCTAATTAAAATTCCTAATTTAAAGTGTCTAGAATCTGTTTCAGCCTAGTACAATAATTCTCAACTTGACCAGTAAAACCTTTTGATAACACGTAGCAATTAATAATACAAAAAAAAAAAGAAAAAAAAGGATTCTTGCTTATAAGCACAATGACCATGCTGAAAAATTATCAAACATACAACTAAAAACAGCTTTTAAAACACACTAAAGCTAAACAAAATTACAACCAAAAATGTCTATCAACTCAGCACAGAAACAGAATTTTAAACAACCCAAATATGAACTAGATATACAGTAAATAGAGCAACAGATTTCAGAATTTTGCAAACCAGTTCTACACAGAATTCAGCTAATAGAAACAGCAATGTTGGCAGTCAACAAAAGTCTAATTTCATATATGCTGCTTAACAGGTTTTTTTTTTACGTGAAAATTCAATGAGTTTAAGCAAGCAACTATGCATGACAAACAGAAAAGAAGATGGATTATAATTACTAGAAAATAAAATCACAGATCTGGATTTGATTTAAGTTCAGACGAAATCGAAAAGAAAACAAAAACAGCAAGTTTTCAATAAAAAAAAAAATCAATTAGCACACCAAGGAAGCTAGCCAGGCTTTGATACCAATGTTGAGCTTCAACCTGCAAGACAACTCAAAGCTCGAAGGAGAAAGATCATTAGCTTCCTTGAGACACAAATCCAATAGATACGAGAATACAGAATGTAAACGAAATATTAAATGTGCTCGGATTGAAACGAAAAAATATTTTCGAGAATCGGCCAATAACCTGCTATTTGGAGCGTTTTGGCAAGAGTTTTCTTTCAAAGAAGAGAACTCGATTCAAGGAATATGTTAGGCCACTTCTTGCCGATTTCCGATCTCAAAAGAAAGGAGAAGAAAATGGCAGATCCGTTCTCACAAGCTACCAAGCTTGAAGATCGGTTTTTCGGGGGCGCAACCCCTCGGTTGTTGTCAACCGAGCTTACCTTGTTTTCTTCTATTGAAAGAAGACAAATCCGCGGATGCTCATAAAAATCAACCAAAAAGTTACAATCACCAATGCCATGAATATATAGTCCTAATGGTGGGCTAGGGTTTTGAGCGGGTTGGGCTTAGGCCTTTATTTGGGCAAGCCATGTCTTCAACGTCAAGTGGACCAAAATATAAGTCTAGCCACCAACTAAGCCTAACATTCATCTAATCCTAAAATGCCTAATCATGCATGCATATATTAAGATTAACAAAAAGGCCAACGTTTGCCAATAAGTTTTAAATAAAAAAAATTATAAACATCACAGCTCGGGAAGACAAATTCCCATGTAAGCATTGGGCTGCCTCTCTAGTCCTTCCACATGACGAGGTGCTTCGGTTGGTCAACGTCTCCAGGTTTAGTCTCCCACTTCAAGTCGGCCATGGTGTCCTCCAAGTCTTCACACGATCCATAACCTACAAAAGAGACAAGTGTGTTAGTTAAGTTATTGCTTCGGGCTTGAGATCGTGTAATGGACCTATGGGGCACAATAGGTTTCTTCTGGAATTTTGAAATTTAGAGGCACAGTGGGTCTTCTATTGATCAGATAGGCTACAGTGTTGACTGCATCTGGCCAAAAGGTTTTTGGTAGCCCGGCGTGCAATCACATGCTTCTTGCGCGTTCATTCAATATTCTGTTCCTCCTTTCGGTTACTCCATTCTCTTAAGGTGTTCGAGGAATAGTTTTTTCTATCTTGATCCAATTCACAACACAATACTCTTTGAAATCGGCGTCGATGTACTCGCCTCCGTTATCGGACCTCAAATACTTTACCTTCAGATTCGTTTCATTCTCAACCAAAGTTTTCCACTTCTTGAAAACACTGAAACATCAAATTTGTTCTTCATGAAGTAGACTCATAGCTTTCTTGTTGAATCATCTATGAATGTCACGTAATAAGATGATCCACAAAGAGAAGAAACAGGTGTGGATCCCTGTAACACCCGACAATTTCGGCTAGGTGATTTTCTTAACTGATTTAACTGCCACCTTTTATCGACCTTTTTGCTTTTAAATTAATGTATGATTTATTGAATTCCATGTAGTGTGAAACTAGGTTGGGTGGCACAATTGTAATTAAGATGGATTTTAATTAGTATAAATAGGAAATGGAAATTCTTAAATCTCATTAAAAACCCCACTGTAGCCGACATTTCCTCTCTCGGCGATTTCCCTCTTCTCCAGAGCTCTTCCTCTCTCTCTCTCTCTCTCTCGGCCAGCTACTCCTCCATCGACGATCGATTCTTCAGTCTCCACCCCGACAATCCACGCTCTAGGTAAGACTTAGACAATGTAGTTGCTGGTTAGTTACTTAGAGCTCTTTTTTCAGCTAAGACTCGTAGTTTCGGATTCATCATTGGCCGAGTAATAGTAGTGGCATTTGTAATATGTGGTTAGTTACTAGGTTGAATCCGGTTATTTTTAGGTTCTGTAAGTTAATCTGTGCACACTAGGTGCTCGACTAAGAAGATTTAGAAATATATGCGTTAGATTCTAGGATGACTTTTGGTTAGAACTTTTAGAAGTTTGTTTAACACTATAATGTGAATTGTTTTTAGGTGAAGAAGTCTGAAGAGAAGTGTTTAAGTTTGCTAAGGAAACCAGGTAAGTGAGTGAGTAGGATTCCCGGCCTTTAGGGCCCTACATCACGAGGGTACTAAGTTAAAGTTGATTATGATGTCCGAAAGTTGTTTGTGATATTGTCTGTATGGTTATGATATGTGAGTTAGCAACATGATTTATTGTTGAATGATTGATCTATCCTTCTAGTCCGATGAAATAAGTGGATTCATACTCATGCTTCATGATTGTTTCCTTTTCAAGCATATGAAAATGTTTTAAGTGCATATTTTTTCCTCACGATCAAGATATGAACATGAAACTTATATAACAAGGATTAAGAGAGGGTTGGGGGCGGTTTGGCGTATGTCACTGCCCAAAAGGAGGACCATGAATACGGCCCGCAAGGAACTATGTACACTTTCACTGTCAACCCCCTTTTCGGCATAGACCCTCCCTTAATCCACACGATATAAACGATGAACAAGAACATGATCAAGAATATGAACAAGAATGTGACGAGGAATGATTATGATAATGTGTTCTTTTCAACTGTGCATTCATGCATACATGTTAGCATTGCACTTCTTACTAAGCATTAGGCTTATAGTTTAAACCTCATGATGTAGGTGACGAGTTATCAGGTGAGGATTTCAAACCCAATGAAGATGTCTAGGACTTGTTGCTGGATGGCACTCAGGGTGACAGTTTGTGGCTGGAAAGGCGATTTCAACCCCTGGTTACTACTCTTATGATGTTAGTAAGAATTATGAGTACTGAAGTCTAAATAGGATTAATTTTCTTAAAACAATGGATATTGGAATTTGTCTGACTGAAATCGTGAGTTTGAGAATGATCATGAAATGATAGAAAGATCTGTTTTATTTAAGTTTTCCCGCTACACGTATTTTGGATGAGTCTATGGATTATATTGTGCAAGTTTACGTCAGATATGTTAAAGTCTGTAAAAGTCATGATGTCTTCTGTCAGTAGATATTGCTTATTACTTTCGGTAGCTCACCGGTAGAAGTCTTCTATCGAAAGAAATCTAAATGAGTCACGTGGGATGCACATGTCAATCGGAAGATGTAGATTTTTCACTATCGGTAGAAGTGAGTATAATGTTTTGTCGTGTTATGATCGGTAGATGTTGTCTATTTCTATCGGTGGATGTTGTTTATTTCTATCGGGTAATGTTTAATGAGTCAAGTGGGTTGCATGTGACAATCGGTAGATGTCGTTGTTTAATACTATCGGTAGAAGTGAGTATAATGTCCTGTCGTTTTGTGATCGGTAGATGTTGTCTATTTCTATCGGTAGAAGTTGTTTATTTCTATCGGAAGAAGTTTAATGAGTCAAGTGGGTTGCACGTGACAATCGGTAGATGTCGTTGTTTAATACTATCGGTAGAAGTGGGAATTATGTTTTGTCGTTTTGCGATCGGCAGATGTGAGAAGAAAGTTTTGTCGTTTTGCGATCGGCAGATGTGAGAAGAAAGTTTTGTCGTTTGCAATCGGTAGATGTCCTTTGATTTTCAATTTCCTTAGTCAAAAGTTTTAACGTTTTGTCTATTCATAAATGTTGTTTACATATTGAGTTTTCCGCTGTATAATCGAGGATTATAGATGGAATTTTCATCACTGAGAGAAATTTTAAAATTTTTCGTAAATTTCTTAGTCCAGTCTTATGTCATGGGTAACAATCGGGTCTGGGAGACTCGGATTGTTGCAGTCCCCACACGTCAGTGTGCAGCAATTCTAGTCTTTTCTTCTTCAGCTCCTTCCCAACCTTTAGGAAATTGACACATTTTTGTTTCCAAAAAATGTAGCTTTCACATAGCTGATGCTCAACAGACTTCAGCTCCAGAATCTTACAATTCTTGACAACAAGCTTCATTCATTTCTCGCTCATGTGACCCAACCTACAATGCCATAAATTTGTGTTCTTCGAGCTATCAACAACATCAACTGTGTCTCTACATGTAGAAGTCATGTATAAGGTTCCTGTTTTGTGACCTTGAGCGACAACCATCGCTCCTTTAGTCACCTTCCAAGTACTGGTCTGAAACTGACATTATGGCATTCACTATCAAGCTGTCCAACTGAAATCAGATTGCACATCAACCCTGACACATGTCTCACTTTACTAATCTTTCAAACAAACTTGTTTGTCATCTTCAGTTTAATGTCACCGATGCCCACAATAATTTTCCATTAATTCTTTATGTGCGGTGGTGTGAAAAGATGCTCTTGAGTCCAAAACCCACAAGTCTATCGAGTTGTTGACCGAAAGAAGTAATGCGTCAGTGATGTTTTTCGTTACCGCATTTGCTCCATCACCTTTGTCATTTCCGTTCTTCTTCGATGCTCTACAATCCTTCTTCATGTGACCATGCTTGCCACAATTCCAGCACTCAAGTGTTCGTCAGGACTTGGACTGATCTCTTCCATTCTTTGACTTGGATTTGTTTCTGTCCCGGTTGGAGTTTCTCTTATTATTTCTACTTATGTTTTCAACATTCAGAGCTGAAACTTTTGATATTTCACTAGAATCGATCTTACGAACCTCCTCGACAAGAATACGATCTCTCACATTGGTGAATACTAATTTAGCACTTTTGACTGAGTTACTAACTACTGCCTTCATAGGCTCCCAGCTATTCGGTAGAGACGCCAACAAAAGTAAGACACGAATTTCATCCTCAAAATCAATTTCCACATATAGCAATTGATTCATAATCGTATTGAATTCATTCAGATGCTGTAACGACTCTTAACCATATCCTAATTTTGTCGTATTTTTTTTATCCTAATAACTTTAATTGCTTTTAAACGGAATTTAGAGCGGAAACCAAAGTTGTTAAAACGTTCGAATCTATTTTGAAAACCACTTAATAAAACTTTAAAACAATTAAAAGAAAACTTAAATAAAACTTAAAAACATATGAAACAGGGGAAACAGACAAAACAGGGGCAAAAGAGGGACTTTCGTCCCTAAAATGCAGGGGAGATCGATCGCCCAAAACGGGCGATCGCTTGGTTTTGCCAGCGATCGCCTCTCCAGGCGATCATAGATTGCTCGGCACACAGGAGGTGGCGCGACCAAAGAGGGGCGATCGATTGCCCAAAACAGGCGATCGATCGTCAAGTCCTCGGGAATTTTTCTCGAGGACTCGCCTCCCTCTTTTCCTTTTCTTTTTCTCTCCTTTCCCTCTACTTCTTCACCCTTTTCATTGTTACCCTGCACACAACTCACATAAACCTCACTCTTTTCCTCATCCAATCCCCATATATATTTCATAAAAACCTCTACACAATAACACTACCACCCACATACATTTCACTCGCTACATATCACCCCTTCACCGACTCAAAACGCATTTAAAATATAACCAAATTTCATTAAAATGAACCGCGTGGTTCCGTTTAAAAGTTTAACATTTCCTCCTGTTTGAAAACGTCAAAACATTATAAAATACTTTCAATTTTCCAAAAACACTATATATTATCTATCCAGATCCAAACATCCTAAAATGTTTAACTATCTGTACAAATATTTACCTAAACATTTCCTAAACAAAATAACCCAAAATACCTACATACATCCCCACGGGTCGTGAAACGCCTCGACTGAGCCAGCACACTCCCGCGATCATTCTTCTTCAACTGCACTCATACTTCGGGAGGAGGAACGTCATCCTCACCTGTCTCGAAATCACCTACACCATACAGACACACTATGAGCTAAAGACTCAGTAAGTCTACGTGAATGCAAATGAATGCTATGCATGCAGTTCGTAAAACATGCCTCCTACCTTTTCGCTATACATTTCATTTCATTTACGTCACCGGGGCCTCACTCTCAATAGATAGAAGAGGCACATCCGGGGATTGGATAGCCCCTCATATCTACCCGGGGGAAAAACATGCTCCCCAAGCAGCCATGTCTGAACCACCGCCACCGACGTGACCAGATTACATACATTCATATCTTTTCGTTATCATTTTCCTTTTCATGAAAACATGCATAGAAATTCCTTTTTCGTGCTTTTCAGAAACATGATGCGTGAACATGTGCAATGCTATAAACATAAACAAAGCATAAACAAACAATGAACTTAAACATACTATACTTAACTAAAACTGACTACCCAACCTAGTTACCCAACACAACCTACATTCTCTAATTTCCTCAACCAACATATAATCATATGGTGTAGGCCAATCGGCCAAACAAGTCACGAGAAACTTACCTGTCCTCTTTAGCCCACTGAGCACCGCGTCCCGAGCTTTGCTTCCTAGAGCATTTAACGAAGTCCTTTGTTAAAATCGAGCCTAGACAATGAAACTTTAAAATCTAACGAAACTTCTAACTAAAGGAAATTTCCTAAGATTCTAAATAACCTCTCTCGGGCATTTCATCGAGCAATTTACGCTCACAAATCCTAAACCTCCTTTAATGGAGATTTCTAAGCTCCAAATATCTGATTTCTGAATTAAACGATAACCACACCCATAATCTCATCCACTAATGCCCATTGATCATAAATAGGGTTATATCTAACATTTCCTAACATAACTTGGCTATTTCGCAAAACCCTAATCAAAACCCTAACCGTTTAACGGCCTAGAAATCGAGAACTAAAGTCCAAAAACTATAGAATTGTACCTAGGGTTGCGAGAGGGGAGGAAAATGTGAAGAACCGGTCGTTGAAAACGGAAGAGTCGCCGTAGTGCGTGGAGGAATCGTCGGCGAGGATGAGAGAACGCAGGGAGGGAAGAAAGAATTTCTTCTCTGGAAATCGTTAATTGCAAAGGAAGGAGGGGGAAATTGTTTTTATTATAAATTTAACTTCTCAAATTACCTTTTTGCCCATTTTACTTATTTTCTATTTAATTCGTCCTTGTTTCGTTAATTAGCTAACGATTCCTGTTTCTTCAAATTTTCTTATTTCGTCAATAACTCCAACTTATTACCAGGGTTCCATTAAAACTGTCTGTTCGCAATTCGGACCCGTTTACTATTTTTACCAAAATATCCTTTATATTACGTTAAACTGTAATTCTCGTAACATTAGCGTTAAACTCCTAAAATTCCCAAAATTTTCTCAAAATCCTTATTAATTATTAAAATTTCAATAACGCTTTCTTTTCGTAAAACGGGCTTGAAATGACATATTTACAAAAATATCATTTATATAAAAATACTAATATCCCGTAAAGCCGGGTATTACAGATGCGCTGCGACAGAAGTACCATCAACCATCTTCAAATTAAAAATTTTTTTCATCAGAAATACTTTATTATTCACGGAAGATTTCTCGTATATACAAGACATAGCCTTCATTAGACTCGCGGTAGTCTTCTCCTTCGCCACGTTGTAAGCAACACTTTAGGCTAGCGTCAATCGGACGACTCCCAAAACCTATCTGTCAAGAAGATTCCATTCACTTGTAGGATCGAGATTCTCTAAGAGGGGGGGTGAATTAGACTTTAAACTTAATTAATTAATCTAAATGATTTCTCTCTTTCTTAAACTTCTAAGTTAACAATAACAACCAAATAAAATAGAGTGAGAGAGAGAGAAATTAACACCAAATTTTTAACGTGGTTCGGCTAAACTTGCCTACATCCACGCTCCAAGGCACCCTCTTGAAGATTCTTAACCTTCTCCTCACGAGAAAACACGATCGAGCTTTCCGGGCATCGATCCACAGCCTTACACAGATCTGGATTGTTCTTCACGGGCGACAATCCACTGCCTTTTACAAACTTTTAAGTTTGTAAAATGTTTGCACAACCTACACTCTCTCAAAGATAAAAAAACTCAAGTTACAGAATCGAGAGGTGTAGAAAATACAAAGTATTCAAAAATTTCGCTCGTTAGGGCTCAGAAATGAAATTCGCAAAAGTTGTTTCTTCGAGATATCTTCTTCTCTTAAATACTTTGTCTGCAAACGGCTAATGAACTTTCAATGCTCCTTATCCGAATATGGAAATTTTATTACCGTTGGAGCACCATCCGTACAAAGTAGCTAGCCGTTGCTTTCTAGAGTTGCTATTCGCTCGTCGCCATTAATGCTCTGGAGTTAAGGCCATGGACAACAAACTGTAGCTTCGCAGCATTTTGTTTTTAAATATGGTGGAAGATACTGTACACCGGATGATGTTGCCTTTGAAATGCTTGATCCGCCATCGGTAGATGCAACTTATAAATTTGAACCGCCTTCGGTAGATGAAGCTTTATGAATCTTGAACCGGCATCGGTATATGTTATTTTAAAGAGCTGAACCGCCATCGGTATATGTTACTTTGAAAGTCTGAACCGCCATCAGTAGATGTAGCTATTTTGTCATTTAGCTGGCGGATCATTTACTCTTTGAACGACTCCGCCTTTGTCGTTTAGCGATCGGTGTGAGTAAGCTTTTAGCGATCGGTAGAAGTCCTCTTTTCTTTGTCGTTTAGCGATAGGTGTGAGTAAACTTTTAGCGATCGGTGGAAGTCCTCTTTTCTTTGTCGTTTAGCGATCGGTGTGAGCAAACTTTTTCTACTTCATCGGTGGATGTAAGCTTTAAACACCAGCGGATGATGAAACACTTTGTTTATCAATTTTCAGCCCTGTTTTACTATTTAGTCCTGACTACTTAAACACATTTGTTAGACAACCAAAATACCATTTTTAAGGGCATTTCCAACAGATTAAACTCATATGCATAATTCATTATTCTCATTTATTAAACATAATCAAATTACATTTATTAACATATAAATACAACATCAAAACATATAATATGACTTATACACTCAATAAGTCAACAATCTCCCCCTTTTTGATGATGACAATCTATAAATTTGATTAGATAACGCTCCCCCATAAACCTAGCTCCCCCACAGTATATGCATTCTATCCAATTTCAAATCACAACCAGATTTCAACCATTCACACTAATATTGTCAAAACAAATCTAATTTCTCCTATCAGCATTTGACAAATCTAATTTCTCATATCAGCATGAATCAAATACTCTCTCCCCAATTGACATTATCAAAATTGAGCAGAAAGACAGAAGAAGCAATACATTCAACACATTTCAGGGAAAGATTGTCAAATACACAACATTAGAATGTCATTAAAATTGGACACAAAAAAAATATCGCCTATTTAAAGAAATCTAAAAACTGCTACCAAAATGCATGGATAAGCCAAGAAGGCACTTCAAGGTGCGGAAGGAAATAATCATCCACAAGGGCTTGAAGTGATGCAGTATCGAGAGGAAGAGGTGCTTGGTATACCACCAAATCCATACATGGAGGAGGAGGTGGAGATGTAACGCCCCCGAACCCACCCTGGCTCTGAGCGCTACTTTGCTAACCAATCCCACGTCAAAACATAATTTAAATATAATTTTCGGAAATTTATCGACTCGTTTTTGGGTCTTCCGGACCCTCAAAATTTATTGGAAAACGGCCCCAAAATACGTTTAAAATACGTCGGAAAATGTCGAGTCAAAACATTGTAGAACTAGGGAAAATTTGCGAAAAAACCGAAAATGGGCTCAAAGAGGCGCTAAGGCGCCGCGCGGCCAAGGAAGCGCGCCAGCGCCCTCGCTGTGCGCGCGCTGCGCGCGCCGCGCGCGTCTGCGCGCTGGGGCGCGCCTGTGCGCCCCACCGCGACTAGTCGCAGTCCGAGGCCCTACCGATCGGGCCGGCTCGGGTTTTCTAGACCCAAAACACTTAAAAACCTTCTATTTTGACCCCTTTTTACCTTTCCCCACTTTTCCTCATATTTCTCCACCCCGAACACCTCCAATAATCACGAAACTTTAACCATACCTTCCCGACACGCGAACCATCAAATCCTGTAAAAATTTTAGAAAAACCGACTTCAACCGAATATTAATAAAAATAAATAACGTGACTCGACGTCAATGGTTTTAAAATCAAAACTGGCAATATAACGGCTAAATAATTCTAAACCCGAAAACCTGAAAAACAAATACTTAAAACCACGACTCAACCCAGTTTACACCAGAACAAATCCACAACCATTTACACTAAACAACTCTCACGAACCGACCACAAAATCCCAACTACAAACAAAAATCTCACCAAAACGATCACCTAGTCTCACAATATCAACTACAAACCACAAAATACCCCATTTGCCGAACACCAACCCCACAGCTCCAAAGACTTTGGCCGAGGCGCCCCGACAACTAGCCTGCACCAACGAGCTCCGTGTATCCCCGACTGCCCCTAATCCTGATCCTTGCTATCAAGCTCACCTGAGAACGCTCTGTCACCTACACCACAGAACACACACACATAAGCTTACGCTTAGCAAGTAGAGATAACAATTATAAACAAGAACAATGCACACACCACCCTACCCTAGCACAACAACACAACACCACTCAACATGACAACTCAACACAACAACACAACACCACCCAATGCAACTCAACAAACTGACTCAACCTAACACGACAACACGACCAAACAATTCTAGTTGCCCACACCCGAAAAGATGCCTTAGTTGCCCGCCCCGAAGGGCCTTAGTTGCCCGCACCGAAGTGCCTTAGTTGCCCGCCCCGAAGGGCCTTAGTCGCCCGCACCGAAGTGCCTTAGTTGTCCGCCCCGAAGGACCTTACTCTTTAACCGACTACCACGCCAAACAATGCAACACAACGCACAACGCACTCAACAACATGACACAACCCAACACCTCACGGCAAACAATGCAACACCACACGACAACCAACCAGTGCAACACCACACGACAACCAACCAGTGCAACACCACACGACAACCAACCAGTGCAACACCACATATGACAACCAAACACAGTGTCAACACCACACGACAACCAACCAGTGCAACACCACACGACAACCAACCAATGCAACACCACACGACAACCAACCAGTGCAACACCACACGACAACCAACCAGTGCAACACCACACGACAACCAACCAGTGCAACACCACACGACAACCAACCAGTGCAACACCACACGACAACCAACCAGTGCAACACCACACGACAACCAACCAGTGCAACACCACACGACAACCAACCAGTGCAACACCACACGACAACCAACCAGTGCAACACCACACGACAACCAACCAGTGCAACACCACACGACAACCAACCAGTGCAACACCACACGACAACCAACCAGTGCAACACCACACGACAACCAACCAGTGCAACACCACACGACAACCAACCAGTGCAACACCACACGACAACCAACCAGTGCAACACCACACGACAACCAACCAGTGCAACACCACACGACAACCAACCAGTGCAACACCACACGACAACCAACCAGTGCAACACCACACGACAACCAACCAGTGCAACACCACACGACAACCAACCAGTGCAACACCACACGACAACCAACCAGTGCAACACCACACGACAACCAACCAGTGCAACACCACACGACAACCAACCAGTGCAACACCACACGACAACCAACCAGTGCAACACCACACGACAACCAACCAGTGCAACACCACACGACAACCAACCAGTGCAACACCACACGACAACCAACCAGTGCAACACCACACGACAACCAACCAGTGCAACACCACACGACAACCAACCAGTGCAACACCACACGACAACCAACCAGTGCAACACCACACGACAACCAACCAGTGCAACACCACACGACAACCAACCAGTGCAACACCACACGACAACCAACCAGTGCAACACCACACGACAACCAACCAGTGCAACACCACACGACAACCAACCAGTGCAACACCACACGACAACCAACCAGTGCAACACCACACGACAACCAACCAGTGCAACACCACACGACAACCAACCAGTGCAACACCACACGACAACCAACCAGTGCAACACCACACGACAACCAACCAGTGCAACACCACACGACAACCAACCAGTGCAACACCACACGACAACCAACCAGTGCAACACCACACGACAACCAACCAGTGCAACACCACACGACAACCAACCAGTGCAACACCACACGACAACCAACCAGTGCAACACCACACGACAACCAACCAGTGCAACACCACACGACAACCAACCAGTGCAACACCACACGACAACCAACCAGTGCAACACCACACGACAACCAACCAGTGCAACACCACACGACAACCAACCAGTGCAACACCACACGACAACCAACCAGTGCAACACCACACGACAACCAACCAGTGCAACACCACACGACAACCAACCAGTGCAACACCACACGACAACCAACCAGTGCAACACCACACGACAACCAACCAGTGCAACACCACACGACAACCAACCAGTGCAACACCACACGACAACCAACCAGTGCAACACCACACGACAACCAACCAGTGCAACACCACACGACAACCAACCAGTGCAACACCACACGACAACCAACCAGTGCAACACCACACGACAACCAACCAGTGCAACACCACACGACAACCAACCAGTGCAACACCACACGACAACCAACCAGTGCAACACCACACGACAACCAACCAGTGCAACACCACACGACAACCAACCAGTGCAACACCACACGACAACCAACCAGTGCAACACCACACGACAACCAACCAGTGCAACACCACACGACAACCAACCAGTGCAACACCACACGACAACCAACCAGTGCAACACCACACGACAACCAAATCGTATTCAGGCTTTAATCATCAAAAGAGAAAGAAAAACATCTAAGGAACAATAATTTCGGAATGTCATAAACTAGGTTTTCAAACCCTCACCAAAACCCCTTAAACTCACTAAAAACACTCACAACTTCCTCCAAAGTTACAGACAAACCATAAAAGTTTTACCTTAAAAATGGCCTTAAATATTGAAGAAAAGGGAGTAGGAGATCGCTATGGAAGAGGAAGAGAGATGGCGTGGAAGATGAAGAGGAGAAATGAAAACTTTACCATTTAAACCAAAATATTTTCTTCTTTTTATTTCACTCCACCATTTCTATAAAATTGCAATCAAGCCCCCCCCCCCCCCCCCCCCCCCCCCCCCTTTTTCTCCACATGAATTTCAACGTGCATGCATCTTATAATCCACTTCTACCTAGCCTTTTTCCCAAGTATTTATTTCAATACAAATTTTCTATTGGTTGATAAAATCTTGACTTTTCAAACATCTCATGTTTGAATTGTCAACCACTTTTCTTCCCTTCACATTTCTTCTAAACCCTTCCTTCCTAACATCTTAACATCCTTAAACCCTCTAACCGTGTACTTCTAGACCTATACGCGCTATATGAAATTCTCGGGTGTTACAATCCACCCTCCTTACAAAAATTTTGTCCTCAAAATTTGACGTACCTTATTCTCCTTTACTTCACTCACTCCAACTCTACCTTCTAGCTTCATGAGTTGCCACGCTAAGTTGCAACTATGCTACTGTCTAACTAATTTATCTGGTGTATCTACTAACCTTTTCCTACATCCCCAAGTTTTGACTTTACCTAATTCTGCACTAGACCGTCTACTCATACACCCTTGGACTTTAGTTTGAGCATTCCTTACCTATAGACCCTTAAGCTCTTACTCTAACTTTTCCTCGAACTCGGTTCCTCTAATTCCGTGTATCCAATACACATGTACATGACTTATTCAAACTCTCCATACATCATTAATCACGTAAAACAAAAAGTCCACCGAATAATTTTCTATTCTAAGTCATCAATTACAATTTCCACTCCAACTTACCATACCATTTAGAACTTAACACTTCCACCACTTGCATCTACTTATCTCGGATCATCACCACACTTCATTAATTATCCGAATACATATTCATACTCCAGGCCCTCACTACTTAAATCTAAAATTGACATACATACATAAATTATGCTCAAAGGGTCCAACTTTTACCTTGCTTATCATCAAACGTTATCAAAGTCTTAATTCTACATTGTCTCGCCTCTCGGCTCCCACTCTTCACCTGACAACATCACCGGCGTATAACCTTTCAATTCCATCCCATAACGTAAGTAACTCTCCTGCTCAAAACACTCACCACTTAATTTTCTCCACTATTCTCATAAAATATAAGCTTTCATAACTCTTCCAAACTCTCCCAAACTTAACTTACCTTTTCTTAAGTTTATCCCCTCCTAAACTTAATGACTCTGGCTGAAGTTATTTACAACACCAACGATTCTGACCTCGTTATATACAAGTCGAACCGTCAACCTTACTCCTAAGTTCACTCGTATAATCTCTGGGTGAGATCTTCCTTTCATGAAGGTTGTTTGCAAACTTGTTGTAGCTAACTTAACACCCTTAATCCCAGTCTCATATCCATCGCATCTCGATCATAGGTATTCACCCTCGCTAACGTACTATAGCATGCCTTTCACTAATCAACCCGGGCAACCCGGGCATCTAAGTTTCTAATTTATTCCAACCTTTATACTTTCGGCTTCCACCACACTAGGTCGAGTAACATCCAAAGTCCAACAAATTAGCTAATTACTGATCAACCTTTATTTTACTAAGTTTTCCCCCAAATTATCCCGGTCGTAATCTCTCCACGCATCCACTCTCTTTCTTACTGGAGTGATCCACTAAGATAATACCTATCCCATATAGATCAACCATATAGATCAACCATCTAACCTGAGTATCACATTGCAACTAACTTCGACCCTCTAATACCTCAAAGTCTACTATGAACCTTCGTACTTATATTCTCTATACTCAATTTGTCTAACTCACGTTCACGTTCACTATACTCCATTTGTCTAACTCCTAATTTCAGTCATTACCAAACACTCAAACTCTTAGGTCTAAACAAACTTGTTTCCAACTTTCCACTCAACACTCATCACCCAAATACCTTAAATGATCTATACGCACTTTGACTTCAATCTCATTAATTTCAAAATTGAAACTTCCCTAGTGACGACGGAAATTAAACTTCAATCCCATTAATCTCATTAATTTCACTTTACTCTTACTCCTAAATTTAGTTGTAAACTTTTTGTGTGAACTTTCTTTCCTTCTATCTGATAGTCTCTAAATACCGCAGTTTCACACGGACCTCTAAATAATCAATGGCTAACCCTTTTTATCTACCTTCCATTCACATTTACTAATCTCTTCACTTACCTCACTCTTCACCCATTAACATAGTTCAAATGTATAACTTAGTCTAACTTTCATAACGATGTATTCTTACACATTTATTAACTCCCAACCTCTACCAATACTCAAGTTCATATTCATATCTCGCGCTCAAGTTCGCCAACTCTTAAGCTTATCAACTCTAGTCTAATATATTTACAACATCAGCAGTTTCGACTTCGTTACATACGAGTCGAACCCACGAAACTTTCTAACTTAAACTTTATCCATAAGGCATTCTAAAGTTCTTCGATGAATTCTCCTTATTCTCAAAATAAAATCCCCTTAACAATCTACATAAGCTAAAGACTCGAATATAATTACTTATAATTTTACAAAATTCTAAATATACCACTTTTACATATACACACATTCTCATAAACATATTGATGGCATGACGAAGGTCTAAGGTGTCTCCCAATAAATTTTCAAACTTCTACCCGGTTCATCGTATCCTAGTACGTCCTAGTACTCCTAAGGTTTGCTAATTAGGCCCCAATTCTATCTATTCTAATTTTATCGCATGTAAAACATAAAATGTAACTCCTTAAGGGAACACATCCTATATGTATCCCTCTTACAGTCACCCTAGGTTATCTAATCCTCAAGTTCTCTAATCTCCCTTTTTCTCAATTCAAACCATTGGTTCTCTACGTCTATACGTTAGCTAGTGGGATCCAACAAATTTGTCCCGGTACTCTCGACATTTTCGTTCGAATACTGAACAAGGTTAAACTATCTAATCTCAGCTATAAACAACTAAAAGAAAAGAAATACTTACAGTCGGTGAAGCACGTTGCAGGACGGCCGGCATTGTCGGGTAATTCTTTGAACGACTCGACCTCTAACGCTCTGATACCATCTTGTAACACCCCCGAACCCACCTTGGCACGGAGCGCTACTTTGCTAACCAATCCCACGTCAAAATATAATTTAAATATAATTTTTGGAAATTTATCAACTCGTTTTCGGGTCTTCCGGACCCTCAAAATTTATTGGAAAACGGCCCCAAAATACGTTTAAAATACGTCGAAAAATGTCGGGTCAAAACATTGTAGAACTAGGGAAAATTTGAGAAAAAACCGAAAATGGGCTCAAAGAGGCGCTAAGCGCCGCGCGCGCTCAGGCAGCGCGCTAGCGCCCTCGCTGTGCTCGCGCTGCGCGCGCCTGCGCGCTGGGGCGCGCCTGTGCGCCCCACCGCGACTGGTCGCGGTCCGAGGCCCGACCGATCGGGCCGGCTCAGGCTTTCTCGACCCAAAACACTTAAAAACTTTCTATTTTGACCCCTTTTTATCTTTCCCCACTTTTCCTCATATTTCTCCACCCCGAACACCTCCAATAATCACGAAACTTTAACCATACCTTCCCGACACGCGAACCATCAAATCCCGTAAAAATTTTAGAAAAACCGACTTCAACCGAATATTAATAAAAATAAATAACGTGACTCGACGTCAATGGTTTTAAAATCAAAACTGGCAATATAACGGCTAAATAATTCTAAACCCGAAAACCTGAAAAACAAATACTTAAAACCACAACTCAACCCAGTTTACACCAAAACAAATCCACAACCATTTACACTAAACAACTCTCACGAACCGACCACAAAATCCCAACTACAAACCAAAATCTCACCAAAACGATCACCTAGTCTCACAATATCAACTACAAACCACAAAATACCCCATTTGTCGAACACCAACCCCACAGCTCCGAAGACTTTGGCCGAGGTGCCCCGACAACTAGCCTGCACCGACGAGCTCCGTGTATCCCCGACTGCCCCTAATCCTGATCCTTGCTATCAAGCTCACCTGAGAACGCTCCGTCACCTACACCACAGAACACACACACGTAAGCTTACGCTTAGCAAGTAGGGATAACAATTATAAACAAGAACAATGCACACACCACCCTACCCTAGCACAACAACACAACACCACTCAACATGACAACTCAACACAACAACACAACACCACCCAATGCAACTCAACAAACTGACTCAACCTAACACGACAACACGACCAAACAATTCTAGTTGCCCGCACCCGAAAAGATGCCTTAGTTGCCCGCCCTGAAGGGCCTTAGTTGCCCGCCCCGAAGGGCCTTAGTTGCCCACACCGAAGTGCCTTAGTTGCCCGCCCCGAAGGGCCTTAGTTGCCCGCCCCGAAGGGCCTTAGTTGCCCGCACCGAAGTGCCTTAGTTGCCCGCCCCGAAGGTCTTAGTTGCCCACACCGAACAACCAACCAGTGCAACACCACACGACAACCAACCAGTGCAACACCACACGACAACCAACCAGTGCAACACCACACGACAACCAACCAGTGCAACACCACACGACAACCAACCAGTGCAACACCACACGACAACCAACCAGTGCAACACCACACGACAACCAACCAGTGCAACACCACACGACAACCAACCAGTGCAACACCACACGACAACCAACCAATGCAACACCACACGACAACCAACCAGTGCAACACCACACGACAACCAACCAGTGCAACACCACACGACAACCAACCAGTGCAACACCACACGACAACCAACCAGTGCAACACCACACGACAACCAACCAGTGCAACACCACACGACAACCAACCAGTGCAACACCACACGACAACCAACCAGTGCAACACCACACGACAACCAACCAATGCACACCACACGACAACCAACCAGTGCAACACCACACGACAACCAACCAGTGCAACACCACACGACAACCAACCAGTGCAACACCACACGACAACCAACCAGTGCAACACCACACGACAACCAACCAGTGCAACACCACACGACAACCAACCAGTGCAACACCACACGACAACCAACCAGTGCAACACCACACGACAACCAACCAGTGCAACACCACACGACAACCAACCAGTGCAACACCACACGACAACCAACCAGTGCAACACCACACGACAACCAACCAGTGCAACACCACACGACAACCAACCAGTGCAACACCACACGACAACCAACCAGTGCAACACCACACGACAACCAACCAGTGCAACACCACACGACAACCAACCAGTGCAACACCACACGACAACCAACCAGTGCAACACCACACGACAACCAACCAGTGCAACACCACACGACAACCAACCGGTGCAACACCACACGACAACCAACCAGTGCAACACCACACGACAACCAACCAGTGCAACACCACACGACAACCAACCAATGCAACACCACACGACAACCAACCAGTCACAACAAAACAGCAAAACATCACTAAGCAAAAACAAATAACCATTACTTACCGTTCTATGGTGTAGGCCCAAAGGCAAAAAGGATGACAACCACTACTTACCTGACGTCTCGGTATGTGTTCGCTCACTTCGTCCAACCGAATTTCACTCTCGATCACCTTAAAATAATGAAAACTCAACTTAGTAAATCACTAATAAAATTCTAACAGATCCTAAAACCAAAACTAGCAATCACTTCAACCTAAAACTACAACTTAACTCAAAACCCGATTTTTACTCCAAAATTGACCGTCCAACTTCAAACGGTCATAACTCCCTCGTTTTTCAACAGATTTCGACGCGCCACCCCAATTCGGAAATCTCTACACGTCTACTATCCATTGAACCACTCAAATTAACCAAACAAACACTCTAGCCAACTTGAAATCCAGCAAACAGAATCAGGTATCCAATGTTCCTAAACCGGTATTTGTGAAACACTCTCCCAAACTTGAATCTAACCACTCGAACCACCCAAACTATCGTATTCAAGGCTTTAATCATCAAAAGAGAAAGAAAAACATCTAAGGAACAATAATTTTCGGAATTCATAAACTAGGGTTTTCAAACCCTCACCAAAACCCCTTAAAACTCACTAAAAACACTCACAAACTTCATCCAAAGTTACAAAAAACCAAAACCCATAAAGTTTTACCTTAAAATGCCTTAAGAGAATTGAAGAAAAGGGAGGAAGGAGATCGGCTATGGACGAGGAAGAGAGATGGCGTGGAAGATGAAGAGGAGAAATGAAAACTTTACCATTTAAACCAAAATATTTTCTTCTTTTTATTTCACTCCACCATTTCTATAAAATTGCAATCAAGCCCCCCCCCCCCCCCTTTTTCTCCGCATGAATTTCAACGTGCATGCATCTTATAATCCACTTCTACCTAGCCTTTTTCCCAAGTATTTATTTCAATACAAAGTTTCTATTGGTTGATAAAATCTTGACTTTTCAAACATCTCATGTTTGAATTGTCAACCACTTTTCTTCCCTTCACATTTCTTCTAAACCCTTCCTTCCTAACATCTTAACATCCTTAAACCCTCTAACCGTGTACTTCTAGACTATACGCGCTATATGAATTTCTCGGGTGTTACAGGAGATGCTTCTGGAGAGACTACCAAGTCCATACAGGTAGGAGGCTCTAGTAGAGGAGCAGAGGATGGTTGCTCGACAGGGGGTCCAGTAGGAGATGCATCCATTGGACTGGCTGGCTCAGGTGAAGGCTCGGGAACAGGAGGAGCAACAGGAGGAGTGAAGTGCAGTTCTGCCTCCTGAAGATCCAAAGGCATAAGGCGAGCAACTTCACCAACCTCAGGTCTCATGATAGGAGGGAGGAGGACTTCAGAGCAATCCCCTGGGTAGGAATGAGGGCTGGGCGGTTCAGGGCAGAAAGCATCAAATTGAGCCTTGAGAGCGCGGAAATCCAGTGACAAAATCTCCCTATGGCGATCCATCTTCTTAGCAAGCTGATCTTGAACTACATTAAGATCCTTGCTCAAATCCAATTTGGTCTTTGTGAGTCGTGCATCAACAGACACATCAATCTGGTTCTTAACAGAACTGAGTGCTATTCTGAGGCTCTCTATGCAGGACTTCAACTCAGTGTACTGGTCCTGAACAGTGGAGAGAGCAGTGTTGAAGCGGTCTAGGCGTGACATGAACTCGTTGAGCTGGACCTCACTAATGAATGATCTCCTCTGATAAGTTTGAGGAGTTGCAGGAGCATTGGACGGTAGTGGGGAGGAAACTTGTACTTGAAGAGTAGTGTGGACTGGAGGAGCAATTGGACTTGGAAGAGTAATTGGGAGTGTAGGAGCAGTTGGAACTGCAGGAGCAGATTGAACTGAGGGAGAGGTAGGGGCTGGAGCAAGCAGAGATGGCAACAAAATAGTGGGTGGAGGAGAAGGTGGATACTCTGAAAGTGGAGAAGGCACAGATATTGGAGTGGTATGTGCCACTAATGTAGGAGGTATAGGAGGAGGAGGAAGGCTAGGAACAAAAAGAGGAAGGAAAAAGCTAGGAGGATGGGAACGAGATACCTGAGAGGCAGAAGGTGAGTCATCAAAGGCAGGAATCTCAGACTCATCCATACCTTCTTGAACAGATTCCTCTTGCAGGAGAAGTTTCCTCTTCCCAAGCTTGACAAATTTAGCTTTAGTAGCCTTTTCCTTGGTTTGATCCAAAACAAAATCTCCTTTGCGATTCCTTTTGATCCTCATTCTGTTGAGAGTAGTGGTAGAGTAGTAGCTGGAAGGTTGTAATCGGAAGGGATCATCTTCCTCTGGAAATTCTACTTCAAATTGCGCAAAGAGTCGCATGAGTAGGAGATTATAAGGAAGGGAAGTAGCTGTAATACCCAGCATGTACGGATTTCGGATATATTATATTATATTGTTATTTTATTATATAATGCCATTTTTTGGTAAATATGTCAAATCAGGTCCGTTTCACGAAAAGAAAGCGCCATTATGACCCTAGCGAATAATAAGAATTTTAAGGAATTTACGGGAATTTTCGGAGTAACAACGTTGTATTCCGAGTAATTAAGTTTCTTGTAATGTAAAATACGTTCTTGTAAAAATAGTAAATGAGGTCCGAATTGTGAACGGACAGTTTTATTAAGTCCCAAATAATAAGTTAGACTTATTGGTGAAGTAAGGACGTTTGGAGAGGTCGAATGGCTAGACGATTAACGAACCGAAGGACGAAATCAATATAAAAACCAAATAAGGGCAATTTGGTAATTAGCAAATTCAATATTATAAATCAATCAAAATTCTTTTATTTCATTTCATTTCTCCTCTTCGAATTCCAGAACCACTTTCTCTCTGTTTCTCTTTTCTCTCTCGCAAACCCTCTCTGGCCGTCGACGTTTCTCACGATCCGACCTCCGGTTTTGTTTCGTTTTTCCTCCGTCCTTCACGTTTCTTCCTCCAATCGACGTTCTCGGTAAGTCTCTATAGTTTTGGAACATTGAAATCCGAGTTTCGTAAAGTTTTAAACGTTTAGGTTCGTTTAGGTTTTCGATTAAAAACGAGATCTAGGGCTCGTAATCGATAGGTTGTCAATGATTAAGTAAATATTGAACGTGTTGGACGTATTTGGACGAATCTAATCGATTTAGGAAAAATGTTAGAATTTACGAAATTTCGAGATTTTTGAATAAACTCGTTTAACGTAAATCCTTGTAAATTGCTTAGGTAAACAGTGCTCGTGGACGGGTTTAAGCTGCTTTGGACGCGAGGTAAGTTCTCGTGAGTTTCTTTGGCCAAATCGGCCTACACCGTACATCGTGTCGTCTCGAGGCGTTTTGGAGATGCCTTTAGTTAGTTTTGCTCGGTTTGGGTAGCTAGGTCTTAGGAGTTTATAGTTTACGTTTTTAAAGTCCCGATGGTCTATGTGTTGCTTGTTTATTGTATGATATTGAACTGTTCACGCATCACTTGGTTTTAAAGAAAAGCATGAAAACGAATTTCCGCACAGAGTTTTAAAGATAACGTAAAGCATAGCATCGGCCGAAAGGCTTACAGTGCACGGCCGAAAGGCTTACAGTTCACGGCCGAAAGGCTTACAGTTCACGGCCGAAAGGCTTACAGTTCACGGCCGAAAGGCTTACAGTACACCGGCCGAAAGGCTTACAGGCCGAAAGGCATACAGATACAGGTCACGCGAGGTGGGGCTCAGGCACGGCTGTACGGATTGTAAGCGTGTACCCCCCTCCTCTAGCTGGAAAGAGTAGTCCGCCCGCTGGATGAGCTCTCTCTGGTTAGAGGGTATAGGATCTCGGTGACACCTACAGAGCATTGCATAGAAAGATAAAATAAAGAAGGATTTATCGAACTCATAGCACAGCATGCATCGCATTTACTAGGGCTTACTGAGATTTATCTCATAGTGTGTTTATGTATGGTGTAGGTGACATAGACTACGAGATACCAGGTGAGGACGACGTTCCTCCACCTGAGGCATAGCTCAGTTGACGGATGATGGCTGCGGTGGTGTGCTGGCGCAGTCGAGGCTTACACGACCCGTGGGGACAGTATGTATAGATTTTGAGGGTTTTTGGGCTGTTTGACATGTATAGATGTATAGTATAGAAATTCTGGAACTGCTTGGTTTAAATTGTATTTAACGTTATATAGAAATATTTTGGGTTTAAACTGCGTTTAAATGTTACGAAAACGTCTTAAATGACTTTAGGATTTGTTACGGATAAGCTCGGTTTTTAGAGCTATCCACGCAGTTGGATTTCGCAAAGTCCGCTGCAAGTTGTACGAGTTTATGTTATAAGTTATAGTGATTGTCGAGAGAAATTGGTGCATAGCATTTGAAGTTAAGCTATCTGGAAATCGGATTCCAGAGAGCTCATTGTGGTTTCTGTTAAGGGTGAAGTTTTGAGTTTTAAATTGTTGAAGTATGTGGAGTGAAAGACGCAAGAGAAAGAAGGAAAGGCGCTGGAGGTACAGCGACCGCGCGCTGCAACATGCAGCGATCGGGCGCTGCATGCTGCAGCGCTTGCAGCGACCGAGCGCTGCAACATGCAGCGATCGGGCGCTGCATGCTGCAGCGCACTCGGTGACCAGGCGCTGCAATTAGCAGCGCCCAGTCGCTGCTCTATTTTCAAGGGCAGAATTCCAATTCTGCCCTCCCTCTTTTTATTTGTTTTAACTTATCTTTTATTAATAGTTTTAAATGATTTTAAGTTTGATTTTAATTCCGATTTCAATTCCGATTTCGATTCTGTTTTCGATTTCGGTTTAGTTCCCGCCTAGAGTTTAATTAAAGATATTAGGATAAAAAAATAAATAAATAATATACGGGTACAGTTTTAGGGGTGTTACAGTAGCCCTGGAGGAGACACTCTGTACCATCCTCCGTAAAACAATGAAGCCCATATTAAAGGGGGTCTTTTGATAAAGGGCAAACAGAACAAACAAATCCATACCACTTACTTCATCGTGGTGACCACCCTTAAGAATGATATTATACCCGATCATCTGGTGAAAGAGCCGAGCCCTGCAGTTGAGATGCTTGCTCTTCAAGGGATCAGGGATGAGATTTCGTCCAAAGCAATAGCCTCCAAAAATTGATTACCCGCAAGAGAGTTAAGAAAAGTGGGCGCATGTCCAGACTAATAAAATTTGGGATGACTATCTAGGTGTGGACTCCCCAGAATGGCATTGATGGTTTGAGAGGTAATAACTATGTTTTTTTCATACACATAGCTTGAAAGGGTAGAAAGATCCGAGGGGAAGCTAAGGTTGGCATAGAACATTTTGATCGCCTCAGGGTAATAGAAAGACTCGACATCAAATAATTCTAGTAGTCAAAGATTTTTCAATGGTTCAACAATATCTAATCCAGCTAAATCCTCAGGGATAATCCCTCTACAGGGAATCAAAGATTTATGTTTGAAATCCTCATGATACCTGGCTTCAGCGGCCTGATTGTGAAAATAGAGCGATGGCCACTGGTTTGCACGAGGAAGCTCTCGTGACTGACGGACTGATATTTTAGCCTTCTTCTTGGCCGGTTTCGGAACAGCACGGGATGATGAAGCCATTTGATCGACAGGAAAGTGAAACTCGAGAGAGGAGAAATTTAGGGAATGAACAGATGAGTGGTAGGGCAGAGGCTTGAGAAAGAGCGCAAAAGATGAAACGTCTAAAGAAAAAAAAATGAATTTAAAACCTTAGAGTTTCGCCCGACTGAAAGATGACACACGTGTAAAACTGATATCGTCCGATGGGTGACACGTGTCGGCAGATTGAAGAATATATCTTCCGATGCCTATCGGTAGATATACATTATCCGATGCCTAATAGAAGACATACATCTTCCGATGCTTTCAGAGACCAACAGAATTTACCAACAGAAGAAGAATCTTAGGTTTTCTCAACCCGGATGAGACCTAACCTTATTCTAATATTATTGAAGGTCTTTTCATCCAAAGGCTTGGTAAAGATGTCAGCTAATTGATCAACAGAATTAACAAATTCTAAGGAAATATCACATTTTTTAACATGATCTCTTATAAAGTGATATCTGACCTCTATATGCTTAGTTCTAGAATGTTGGATCGGATTTTTAGAAATATTAATGGCACTGGTGTTGTCACACCGAATAGGAATCCTATCATAGAAAAGATTATAATCTTCTAGAGTTTGTTTCATCCAAAGCATTTGTGCATAACAATTGCCAGCAACAATATATTTACTCTCAGCAGTTGATAATGCAACAGAATTCTGTTTCTTAGAGTACCAAGACACTAGAGATTCTCCTAAGAACTGACAAGTGCCACTGGTGCTTTTCCTATCAACAAGACTACCAGCATAATCTGAATCAGAGTATCCAACCAGATCAAAAGAAGTGCCCTTTAGATACCATAATCTTAAGTCATAAGTCTCACTCAAATATTTGAAAATTCTTTTGACAGCAGATAAATGAGACTCCTTAGGAGCAGCTTGGAATCTAGCACATAGACATACACTAAAGAGAATATTTGGCCTACTTGCAGTCAGATATAACAATGATCCAATCATACCACGATACTTTTTAATATCCACACTTATTCCATTTTCATCTTTGTCCAATTTGGTTGTGATAGTCATGGGAGTTCTAGAAGATTTAACAGATTCTAGACCAAATTTCTTTAGGAGCTCCTTAATTTATTTTTCTTGACAGAAGAAAATGTCATCAGGAGATTGACTGATCTGGAACCCTAAGAAGAATTTTAACTCCCCCATTATACTCATTTCAAATTCACTTTGCATGAGGGAGGAAAATTCATTACACATAGTGACATTAGTTGATCCAAAAATAATGTCATCGACATAGATTTGAACTAACAGAATATTCTCATCCTTTTGCATGGTAAACAGAGTTGAATCGGTGTTACCCTTTTTGAAATTCCTTTCCTCAAGGAAATTCTTCAATCTATCATACCAAGCTCTAGGAGCCTGCTTAAGACCATAAAGAGCTTTCCTTAGTTTGTATACATGGTCGGGTTTATCAGAATCTTCAAAACCTAAGGGTTGCTCAATATAAACTTCTTCTGTGATGTAACCATTTAAGAAAGCACTCTTTACATCCATTTAAAAGAGTGTGAAGTTTTTGTAGCATGCAAAAGCTAAGAGCATTCTGATTGACTCTAGTCTAGCTACAGGGGCAAAGGATTCTTCAAAATCAATACCTTCTTCTTGAGAGTATCCCTTAGCAACTAGTCTAGCCTTATTTCTTACAACAATCCCATTTTCATCCAATTTATTCTTGTAAACCCATTTTGTTCCAATAATGGGATGATCCTTAGGCCGTGAAACAAGTTCTCATACCTTGCTCCTTTCAAATTGATTTAATTCTTCCTGCATAGCCATAATCTAATTTTTATCATTTTCGGCCTCTTCAAATTTCTTAGAGTCTACTTGAAAATGAATGCCACATTGGCACAGAGGTTCCTAAGAGAGGATCTAGTCTTTACATCTAAGGAAGGATCACCTAAGACTTCATCTAAGAGATGATCTTTGATATATTTCCAATCCCTAGGTAGAGCAGGAATTTCATCCTTGACAGGAACAATATCTAGAGAACTTGAGGAAGGATCTAAGGATTTATCACCTTGATGGTGATTAGTAGGCTTATCTAAGGAAAGAGAATCCAGATGTTTTTCTAAAGAGTCATTCTCATCCACATAGATTGTGAGTTGAGGGGTCTCATCAAAATTGACATGTACAGATTCCTCTACAACTAGGGTTCTCCTATTGAACACCCTATATGCTTTACTAGAAAGAAAATAACCCAGAAAAATTTCAAGATCAGATTTGGAATCGAATTTTCCTAAGTTATCCTTAGTGTTCAGAATGAAGCACTTACAACCAAAGGCTCTAAAATATTTGACATAAGGGGTTTTGCCATTCCAAAGCTCATAGGGAGTTTTCTCAAGAATAGGTCTTATAGAGACCCAATTAAGCACATAACAAGCTGTTGAAACAGCTTCAGCCCAGAAATATTTTGGAAGGGAATTTTCATTAAGCATAGTTCGGGCTAGCTCTTGAAGAGACCTATTCTTCCTCTCAACAACGTCATTTTGCTGAGGGGTTCTAGGGGAGGAAAAGTTGTGCTCAATTCCATATTTGAGACACAAGAGTTCAAATCTCTCATTTTCAAATTCTCCACCATGATCACTACGAATAGCAACAATGGTGAGTTCCTTTTCATTTTGAACTATTTTCCTAAAACTAGAGAAAGTATTAAGGGTCTCATCCTTTGACTTCAGAAAGAACACCCAAGTAAATCTAGAGAAGTCGTCAACAATGACAAAAGCATAGAATTTACCTCCTAGGCTGGCTATATTAGCTGGACCGAAGAGGTCCATGTGAAGAAGTTGGAGAGGCTTGAAGGTAGAGATTGCATTCTTCGATGCAAATGAATTTTTGATCTGCTTACCCATTTAGCAGGCTTCACAGACCTTATCCTTCTCAAAGGATATCTTAGGGATCCCTCTAACTAAATTATCCTTAGTAATCTTAGCTAAGGTATCCATCCCTACGTGTCCTAATCTCCTATGCCAAATCCAACTATCATTGGAAGAATTAACAGCAAAGCATTTCTCATCAACATGCTCAATATCATTCAGATCAATAATATAGACATTTTCTTTTCTATAGCCTTTAAACAGTACGTTGTTATTTGAAATATCTTTGATCACACATGCATTTGATTTTAATGTTACCTTATAGCCTTTATCACACAACTAACTAATACTAAACAAGTTATGCTTTAAACCTTCTACTAACAGCACATTTTCTATAATGGGGTTAGAGCTGTTACCTATATTGTCAATGCCAACGATTCTCCCCTTTTGGTTTCCACCAAAAGTGACATTTCCTTTCTTTTTGTTGATAAAGGCAAATTTGGTTGAGTCTCCCATCATATGCCTTGAGCATCCACTGTCAAGGTACCACTGATTCTTTGAGGGAGAACACTCAACCTGCAAAACAATAATCAATTGGTCTTTTTAGGTACCCAAATCTTTTGGGTCCTAGTGTTAGGCCTGGTCCCCTTAGGAACCCATTGTAGTTTACTGCCAGATTTGATATTGTTTGATTTTAAAGGAGACTCAAAGGATTTATGTCCTACTTCATTACACGCATGGCAAACAGTAGTGTAACGATCATTTTTCCCAGCAAGATATTGTCCGCTCTGGGGATTGGGCCGTAACCCAATATCCTCCCCTCACGGCTTTGTTTGGCGAGAAATTCCCAGTCGGTCACTCAACCTGGTACTACTCTCGTCGAAGCACTTTTAACTTCAGAGTTCTTATGGGATCCGTTGCCAATTGTGCTCCAAAACGCGTCTTACTATCTTGGGAGGGTCTCTTTACATATGTTTCATTTCCACATACTTCTCCAAGCGATGTGGGATTGTGACGATCCTCTTTTTACGATCTGTCACCTTCCGGTTCGCCCGCGCGGACGTACCGCCATCCGGGTTCCGGTTCGTGCAGCCATCGTACCCATACGTGCATATTCGGGTCATCACAATCACCCCCCCTCGGGGGTCCAACATCCTCGTTGGCCACATTTCCGGTTGGGTACAGGCTCTGATACCATTTGTAACGACCCCTTATCCCAGCAAGATATTGTCCGCTCTGGGGATTGGGCCGCAGCCCAATATCCTTCCCTCACGGCTTTGTTTGGCGAGAACTTCCCGGAAGGTCACCCAACCTGGAATTGCTCTCGCCGAAGCACTTTTAACTTCGGAGTTCTTATGGGATCCGTTGCCAATCGTGCTCCAAAACGCGTCTTACTATCTTGGGAGGGTCTCTTTACATATGTTTCATTTCCACATACTTCCCCAAGCGATGTGGGATTGTGACGATCCTCTTTTTACGATCTGTCACCTTCCGGTTCGCCCGCGCGGACGTACCGCCATCCGGGTTCCGGTTCGTGCAGCCATCGTACCCATACGTGCATATTCGGGTCATCACAAGTAGATTTAACAAAGAAATTCTTAAAAGCCTTCTTTTTGTTAGACTTGTCATAACCTAAACCTGCTCTGTCAAAATTTGCTCTCTGACTACCTAATAACATCTTAAATAATTTGGTGCCATTGGTAAATTTCAGAATGATATTATTCAAATCTTCATTTTTACTTTTCAGATCACTAATTTCCTTTTCATGTGAGTCAACTTCTTTTGCATGCTTTTCAATCAGACTAACATTTTCCTTTTTCAACAAATTATATTTAGTCTTAAGCATACCAAATTGCTTAACTAGATCATTAAAAGCATCAATTAGCTCACCATCATCATTTTCACTCTCATTATCACTTAAGGTACTGGAGGAAGAAGAACTGACCTTATCTTCATGTGTCATGAAGCACAGGTTGGCAACCTCTTCCTCTTCTGAAGAGGTGTCATCTTCACTGTCATCCCAAGTGGCCTTCATAGCCTTCTTCTTAAACTTCTTGGGATTTTTCTTCGCTTGTGGACAGTCTACCTTCATGTGTCCAGGCTTCCCACACTCGAAACACATGATTTCTTTTTATCTTTGTAACTTTTCACCCTTTGGAAATCTCCTTCCTTGCATCCTCTTTCTTTGAAGGAACTTGCTGAATCTCCTAGTGATAAGAGCAATGTCCTCATCTTCTTCTTCTTCTTCTTTCTCAGACAATTCATGTTTGCTTGAGGAGGCTTTCAGAGCAATGTCTTTTTTCTTTGTGGCTTCTTTCTCCTTGAGGTCCTCCTTTTCGTTTGTCCTCATTGTAATCTCATGCGTCATGAGAGATCCAATGAGTTCCTCAAGCTTTAGGACTTTGAGGTCCTTTGCTTCCTGAATTGCAGTCTGAAGGCATCTAAGAATCTTCCTGACCTGTTCTTCACACGAATATGATTTACCAAGAGCTTTTAGGCCATTGGTTATGTTAGTAAATCTTGTAAACATAGAAAAGACAGATTCATCTTTAGGCATTGAAAATAGCTCATACTCGTGTACAAGCATATTCAGTTTGCTCTCTTTCACCTGATTTGTACCTTCGTGTGTGACCTCTAATAGGCGCCAAATCTCTTGGGCGCTCTCACACCCTTGTACTCTATTAAATTCATCTCTATTTAGAGCACAGTACAGGGTGTTTATTGCCTTGGCATTTAAGCTCAAGTTCTTTTTGTCTGTATCATTTAGTTCGTGTGATGCCTTGGGAATCCTAACACCATTCTCTGTTTTAAAAGCTATGTATAGACCATTTTCTATATTATTCCATAATTCATAGTCCACAGCTTGAACATATAGCCTCATTCTAGACTTCCAGTACACATAATCGTTACCATCAAAGAACGGAGGTCTAGTGGTAGACTGGCCTTCTACTTGAGTAGAGTTTGTGTTGAATGCCATTTTAGCTATATCAAAGTATATATCTAAGTCACAACTATGACAATAATTTCTAGATAACAGCTTAGACAATATTTAACCTCGCTCTGATACCAATTGCAGGATCGAGATTGTCTAAGAGGGGGGGTGAATTAGACTTTTAAACTTAATTAATTAATCTAAATGATTTCTCTCTTGTCTTAAACTTCTAAGTTAACAATAACAACCAAATAAAATATAGTGAGAGAGAGAGAAATTAACACCAGGATTTTTAACGTGGTTCGGTTAAACTTGCCTACGTCCACGCTCCAAGGCACCTCCTTGAAGATTCTTAACCTTCTCCTCACGAGAAAACACGATCGAACTTTTCGGGCGTCGATCCACAGCCTTACACAGATCTGGATTGTTCTTCACGGGCGACAATCCACTGCCTTTTACAGACTTTTAAGTTTGTAAAATGTTTGCACAACCTACACTCTCTCAAAGATAAAAAAAACTCAAGTTACAGAATCGAGAGGTGTAGAAAATACATAGTATTCAAAAATTTCGTTTGTTAGGGCTCATAAATGAAATTCGCAAAAGTTGTTTCTTCAAGCTATCTTCTTCTCTTAAATACTCTGTCTGCAAACGGCTAATGAACTTCAATACTCCTTATCCGAATATGAAAATTTTATTACTGTTGGAGCACCATCCATACAAAGTAGCTAGCCGTTGCTTTCTAGAGTTGCTATTCGCTCGTCGCCATTAATGCTCTGGAGTTAAGGCCATAGACGACAAATTGTAGCTTCGCGGCATTTTGTTTTTAAATCTGGCGGAAGATACTGTACACCGGATGATGTTGCCTTTGAAATGCTTGATCCGCCATCAGTAGATGCAACTTATAAATTTTAACCGCCTTCGGTAGATGAAGCTTTATGAATCTTGAACCGGCATTGGTATATGTTATTTTAAAGAGCTGAACCGCCATCGGTATATGTTACTTTGAAAGTCTTAACCGCCATCGGTAGATGTAGCTATTTTGTCGTTTAGCTGGCGGATCATTTACTCTTTGAACAACTCCGCCTTTGTCGTTTAGCGATCGGTGTGAGTAAGCTTTTAGCGATCGGTGGAAGTCCTCTTTTCTTTGTCGTTTAGCGATCGGTGTGAGTAAGCTTTTAGCGATCGGTGGAAGTCCTCTTTTCTTTGTCGTTTAGCGATCGGTGTGAGCAAACTTTTCTACTTCACAGGTGGATGTAAGCTTTAAACACCAGCGGATGATGAAACACTTTGTTTATCAATTTTCAGTCATGTTTTACTATTTAGCCCTAAACACTTAAACACATTTGTTAGACAACCAAAATACCTTTTTTAAGGGCATTTCCAACAGATTAAACTCATATGCATAATTCATTATTCTCATATATTAAACATAATCAAATTACATTTCTTAACATATAAATACAACATCAAAAACATATTTAAACTTATACACTCAATAAGTCAACATCACTGTCTTCCATCTTCTCAAGTTTCGCACTCAAGGGAAGATGAAGTTTTTTTCCGTACAAGTAATCCTCGATTTGCATTCTCCAGAACGCGAAATCTGTCTCATCAAATTTTTCAATATTGTGTCTTGTATTATCGTCGTTTGCCATCATTATCAAAATCAATGCCCAAAACAGATATTCAAGCCCAAAAATATTCTGAATAAATCCACCCAAATCAAAGCAATTTTAAAAATTGAATATTTTGTTTTATTCAATTTCTAAAATGTCTGAAGAAGACCAGCGCGTTCTTTGTGAGTAAAGAACGACGAACTCGACAACGAACAGCGGCTGGGCATGCGGCGGCCAGAGTGTAAACAGAGGTTCAGAACTGTCGGCGATCTCTTCTTCACGGCCGGAGAAAGCAGATCGGCTAACAGTGTGAGGTGGAGACTCTGACGTTTAGCAATCAGAGTTTGTAAAATAACAATCGTTCTGTAGGACGGCGGCTAGGGCACCTTCTCCCTTTCTGCTCGACAGCGAGTGCTGAAACGACGGCCTCTTCTCCTTCTCTATGTTGGGCGGTGGCGTCGGAGCTGTGCGTTTACTTCTCCTTGATGGCGCAGCGGAGAGATCTCTTTGTTCTTCGCGACGAGAAGAACAAAACAGAAGAGAAAAAAAAATTCTTTTTCTCCATTTTTTTTTTATTTTCTTTTCTCCCTTTGCAAATTTCACGCACCGAAATTGCAAACCTGAAATCGTTCGATACCTTCGAAAAATCAAACCTTGATTTTCAAAAACCTTCAACGATCGAGAATATGAAAAAGAAAAACACACAGATTTATAGTGGTTTACTCTTGATGTGAAAGCTACATCCACTAACCGCTGACAGATTTCACTAAAAATGAAAACGAGTTACAACGGTTTTTGCCTCACATTCTCAGACCTTTTACGATAGCCTAAATACGTCTTTATATAATAAACGAATTAGGGTTACAGAATAACAGGGTAAATAGATCCAAAATACCCCCAAACCTAGAATAGGCTTCATAACTCCACAAAGCACTTCCAAGAGCTCACACACACTATGTCAAGAGTCATAGTTTCAAATTCTTAAGTGAACTTCATTCTTCTCTTGCATTTCATCACCTAGAGAGAATTGTGTGTTGAAGAACTTGCAGAAACAGAAGATCTAAGTGCTCTGCTCGAATCCTTGCTAACGTCTGAACTGGATTAGAGTACATCTTCTATAATTTATCAATCTCGCTATATGGTAGTATAGTCTATGACATATTATCTAAGTTCATATGTTTAGTAACTTACAATTTTTATGCATTTATCATTAAATATCTAAGTAAAGTTTTCGTCTTATTAATACAATATTGTCTATTTTTTACTAAAACTCAAAAAAATTTATGATAAGATTTTACACAAAAACGCATTATACTAGATTTACAAGAGATTTCTACTTATAAATCGAAGAAGTGAATTTTTCCTAATTGGTTTTTATCTGTACAAGAACTTGGAAATCTGCAAAACAGGTTGAGGCGGCTATCTGAAGACGATGTGCTCTCTATTTATCCATTCACAAGCCGGGGCCGCCTAATCATATGATTAATTATTTGATTATTTAATTGCTTTTATTATAATAATATCCCATGTCGTTTCAAGCTTCACTTTCACTTTCACTTCTATTTGATGGCTTGTTTTTTATTATTAGACAGAGACGTAGGAAATGAATATAGCATTGGAAAGATAATATATAATAATCATTAAAGGGAAATACAATATTTAATTGTCCCTCACTAAATTGTTTGTATGCATTAAATTATATTTGGAATAGAAATGCAAATTTAAATCAATTTCAAACAAAATTTATAATATAAATGGTATTTTGTTGTTATTTATTTCTTGATATAGTCAGTGATGGTAAAATCGCTCTCGAACTGTGTTTGAACTAAAATCGTCAATTTGGTCCCGACTAGATTCCGTTTCTAATTCCATAGAAACAATAATCTGTTTAATAGTGAATTAAATCGTAAGATACAATTCGGTTATGGTTATTCACGGCTACAATTTAGCTTCTTAATCATGAGAACATTTAGTTCACGGTTCATCCGGATTTGATCATGAAACCTAACTTGATGGGATCGTGTGCACTTTAGATATAAATGATTTATTATTTTAAATTTTTATACTTTTCCATAATTTTCAATACTTATAACTTTTAATAATATTATAACTCATTTTCAATAATTAAACAAGAGTACTTAGAAAAAAACAAGAACTTTGCCTATGAAACATGGAACTGCCCAAAAATATCAACTAGACTAAGTTAAAAGTTGCATACCCAATATTTCATTTTCAACATTAATAACTTATAATACTCATTAAAGTGTTATTATTATTTAAAGTTGCTTTCACTTTCACTTTCACTTGAATAGCTTGCCAGATTTACTAAATCTTTAAAATGTTGACATTTTCATAGAAAAGATGTCACGTTTGTGAGAGTATGGATTATAAAATTACCCACCATTTCATACTCCGCTCGCCCATAGAACTTTCTTTATTTTTCAGTAGATCATTTAAGTTGTTCCTTAAATTGTGTCCATGTGTAGGAAAATATTGTCACCACAATAAAATCTCAACAAACTTTGACATTATAGTCTCTTCAGCCAAAATGTCATGCTACGTTTACCATTAGTTTTATCTCTTACTTCTTTTGACGTGTTATTTATCAATTGATACATATATGATATATTACAAATAATTAAAATAAATTATTAATTACATCAATTAATAAATAAATATATATATATATTTCACTTGTATAATAAATTATATCGAACAGATAGCACCTCTTTGATATCTTCATTATCGATATATCTCGACAAAATTATTAAAAATGAAGCGTTGTAATATAAAACCGACCATCTAATCAAATAAGATATATCTGAAATTATGTTTCTAATATCATTTTATAACGGGTAATACTACATGTACCCTTTACTTGTTCTAATTAATAAATATTGCGTCAAAAGTTAAGGACTTAAAAATAAGGGAAAAGTTCAATTTAGGCCCCAACATATGAGGTCATTGGTCATTTGAACTCTAACGTTTATTTTTGACTCAATCAGACCCTATCGTATAAAACGTTTACAATTCAAACCCTCCCGTTAAATTTCCCGTTAAACTTTACACGTGTGCTGCACGTGCACTGCTAAAACCCCAAATTACCCTTTCTTCAGATCTCTCCCGCTGTTCTCTCTCTCCTCTCTCTAAAGATCGGTCAAGCTTTGGAGCGGCGAGGTGGGAGAAGAAACCCGCCAGAGAGCTTCTCTGCCTCATCAAAGACGAAGAAGAAGAAGAAGAAGTTGAGTAGGAAGAAGAAAATCCACCTCCCTCCCCAGATCCTGCGTGACAATAAAAGTTTCAAAACTCGATTAAATTTGTTAAAAAAACTACAGAAATGTACGCAGATCAGATCTACTAACTTGTTTGTTCCCTCAGAGAGAAAAAAAAAAGGATTTCGCTTCTGAAAAACTGAGAGGTAGCAATAGAAGCAAAAGATCTACGAATCCGAAAGAAAACCTATTTTCTAGGAAATGGAATAGAAAAACAAGCTAAATTTGTTTACCAAACTCTTTACCAAAAAAATGCGAAGGATCGTAACTTTAATAAACAAGAAATTACAAAAGATTCCCGAAAAAAAAATCTAGAAAAGAAGCAGAAATAAAGAGGTGGTTTAGATCACTCACCAGTTCCGGAAATCACAGAAAGAGGAAACTGAGAAAATCAAATAAGGATGGATGTACAAATATCCTTCTTCTTCTTCTTCTGATGAGGTAGATAAGCTCTCCGACGGGTTTCTTCTCCCACCTCGCTGCTCCGAAGCTTGACCGATTTTTAGAGTGAGGAGAGAGAGAACAACAGGAGAGATATGAAGAAGGGGTAATTTGGGATTTTAGCAGTACACGTGCAGCACATGTGTAAAATTTAACGGGAAATTTAACGGAGAGTTTGAATTGTAAACGTCTTATACGATAGAGTCTGATTGAGTCAAAAATAAACGTTAGGGTTTAAATGACCACTGACCCATACGTTGGAGGCTAATTGCGAATCCGATAAGAAAACCTATTTTCTAGGAAATGGAATAGAAAAACAAGCTAAATTTGTTTACCAAACTCTTTACCAAAAAAATGCGAAGGATCGTAACTTTAATAAACAAGAAATTACAAAAGATTCCCGAAAAAAAAATCTAGAAAAGAAGCAGAAATAAAGAGGTGGTTTAGATCACTCACCAGTTCCGGAAATCACAGAAAGAGGAAACTGAGAAAATCAAATAAGGATGGATGTACAAATATCCTTCTTCTTCTTCTGATGAGGTAGAGAAGCTCTCCGACGGGTTTCTTCTCCCACCTCGCTGCTCCGAAGCTTGACCGATTTTTAGAGTGAGGAGAGAGAGAACAACGGGAGAGATATGAAGAAGGGGTAATTTGGGATTTTAGCAGTACACGTGCAGCACATGTGTAAAATTTAACGGGAAATTTAACGGGAGAGTTTGAATTGTAAACGTATTATACGATAGAGTCTGATTGAGTCAAAAATAAACGTTAGGGTTTAAATGACCACTGACCCCATACGTTGGAGGCTAAATTGAACTTTTTCCTAAAAATAACATTACTCATTTATAAAATGCTATGTCTTCAAAGTGTATGTAATAAGCATGCAATTACAACTTAATAAATTTTTTTTTTTTTATGGCAAGTGGATTTTCATTGTTGTCCCCATCTTTCATTATCAGTCATTACCTTAGAACATTACTTGGGACATGGAAAAAAAGTCAAATTACATGGCCACATACTCCACTAATTTAATAATTCAATTATTTTTCTAGATATCTATGAAGACATTGCTTTGATTATGTCTAATAATCTCAACCTTTTTCCCCTTAAATCTTGCAACAAAGCTTATAATAACCATCTTAAATTTTATTTTTTAATTAAAGAACTACTTTTGTAAGACTTGCAATTAGTCACCAATATTTTGTGAGACTTGGTACTCGTTTCTCGAAATGCTTCGTGTAATCTTCATTTGTAAATGTCTAAAATTAGTCAAACAATAATAAACAAATTTCATTTCATATTTTTCAAGTCTCACAAAGAAATTATAGCAAAATATTATTTTGAATTAGCATTTTTAATATTAAAATTATGTGTAAAAAAATAAGAATAATACTAAGTTTACCCTCCAATTCTTACTTTTGCTATTAATTCTTTATTTTAATTATTTATAATATATCATATTAATTGTAAATTGTCACAATAATTTAACTTAAATAATTTAACTTAAAAGAAAAAAAAAAAAGGAGAAATTATAAAAATTGAGAGAGAAGAAGCGGTGGGAGAGAGGAGTGTAAAAAGGGTGAGAGAAGAGATGAAGCCACGTTGTAAACAAGAAAGAGAGCTAGGGCATCAACCGATCAACGTGTCGTTCGTGTCTGCTGGGCTCAGAAAACGACAAAAACACGTTGACGGTCAAAATGAAGGAGCCGAGCGCGTGGGGTGAAAGCCAGAGGGAGAGCGACCGTACGCAAATCTTAAAGAGGAAGAGAGAGAGAGAGGAGGATTTCTCGTACGACGCGCTGCTTCTGCTTTGTCGGTACACCGTTTCTTGGCCACCTGTCCCTTAACTCTTTTCCTCCCACCTGCTTTTCACGTGATTCCAATCGCTCCTCCACTATCTTTTTTTTTTTTTTTTTTTTTTTTATTCTTTGAATAAAATCGTATAATTTAGATTTTAACCTTTAGTTTTAAATATTTACTACGTTGTTTATATGTGATTGAATAATGCAATATTTTTTAAATATTTAAATTTTTTTAACTCAAAAATTGTGTAGATTTGGTTTTTTTTTTTTTTAATTATTATTCTTCTTTTTTCATCATTTTTAATACAATAATCACTTGATTTTCTTTTATTTTTACGTTTAAATTAAACAAAACGCATGCGAATTGTGGGTTATTATTTATACTACATTTTGTTGATAAATATTTATACATAGTTTATTAAATATTATTTTACTAAACTATATAAAATTTGATGAATCATATTATCTGGCCTGTTTGACTAGAATTCCGTAGTTTATGTATGACACATGTAACCTTGTCCCTATGTTTGAAGTCTATGGGAATGAGACTGAATATTTTTTTGAGATGAAATAATTTTAAATGAATTCTAACATCGAGATTTAATTAATTTATGTCGAGTATTGTTTTATTTTAATTATTATATCAAGTAATGAACGATATATAATAAAATTAGAGTGTAAAATTAAAGAATAAACGTAACAATTCCTTGACTATTATGTTCTAAAAATACCTGATTCAAGATTTTAACTAATGATTTAATCAAGGATTCTAGAGTAGATCTTTCATTTTTTTTTAATTATTACTCAAACAAATATTCTTAGTAATTGTTTTTAGATCTGCCCTTTTTAACTATTTCAATTATCTAAAATAATGTTCACAAAATAAATAAAACAATTGAAAATTTGACCCATTATTATATGTATTTAGATGACATAATACAAACATTCTAAAATAATTGATTACATTAATAAAAACAATAGTAAGTATTTCTATAGCAAACATTTGTATATTATTAGGTTAAGTTGGCCCCATTTTTTCGTTTGGCGACGAAAGCTTATGTACGATAAAAATGATCTAACACGATTACATATTTTTACTAAGAATCTCGTTACTAGTGACCGTACCATACATATATATTTTAGGGTTTGGATACATATTATATACACATATATATATAGTTGCAAATCATGTAATTTTTTTTGTATTTTTCTTTTATTTATTGCAAATGTTTAATATTTCATACACTATACGTAAATACATTTATAAATCTATAGTCCAATTAAACGAACCCTATAAAAATATCGACAATGTTGTTTTCATTCAAGTGCATCGTGTATAAAGGTAACCTTTAAAATTTTGTTTATTAAATTTAAATTTAGAACTTCATTATCATACTTATGCATGTCACCTTAGAAAGCTATTCGAACATTTTATTATATACATAGAAGTCAAAATCGTTACTCCATGGGACGACATCTTTTATCAATATCGCATTAAATAAAACACGAGTAAGATTGGTGTTCTTCTTAGTTATAGTTCAAACAAAGAAGTCAACTGTAGATACGAATAATATCTTCTAACTCTTGAATGCACGTTATCTCGAGACAATTTGAGAAAATTCTTTTAAAGATTTCATGAATTTGGCATTGGGGGAATTGATTGAAATGTTATTGCTTTCAATGAACCAAACCCTCTATGCACGGATTTCTTTTGAAAAATTTATGAATATCTACATATATGTTCAATGAACCTTATAGAATTTATTTCCCATCCTGTATTTATTTAGCCTCAAAGTTCAACGATATCATTACATATAATTAAATAATTTAATAAATTTTCTTAACCTTAATTATATTTATTTGGTAGGTTTGTTTTAAGTAAACTACGATTATTAAGTTAATATTACATGTGACATGACATTTGTTGTCCCACATCGACAGAGAGAAAACTATTGATCTTGTATATAGTAGGAGGAGATTCCTTCCATCCTTAAACTACCTTTTGGAAAGAGTTTCACCCATCTCATTGTATCATGGCATCAAAGTTAAAAACTTTGTACGTTTTGAGAATCGCAGGACCGATTAAACACGCTAGACTGAAGAAAAAACAAACTATTACGCTAGACTGTGAGCGAGTATTGTCCCACATCGACAGAGGAAAAAATATTGATTCTGTATATAATAGGAGGTGATTCCACTAGCTTTTGGAATGAAATTTATCCATCTCATTATGTCATCACTTTTTAAATAAAATTACAAACATTTTTAAATATATAAAATAGAAACATATTATTTCTACAACACGCTATACATGAAAGAAAAAACAACCTATCACGCTAGACGTGTGGGCGAGTGTTGTTCCACATCGACAGATAAAAAACTATTGATCCTGTATATAATAGGAGGGGATTCCTCAATCATTGAGCTAACTTTTGGAATGAGTTCTACTTCTCTCATTCTGTCACCACTTTCTAAATAAAATTACAAACATTTTTAAATATATAAAAATATGAAAAATCTTATTTTTCATTTGAACGTGATAGTAGAAAAAAGATGATATATTGTTATAATTAGATTAAAATAATTAAATCCTATGCTCATGCCTTCATGATTAATATTATATAATCTTATATTAAAATCTAGGATTAAGACAAATACGTGGACGGATGTGGTCAAGGAGTAAACAAGGGCCACGCGTACTTGCCTAATACCAAATTAATTCTCTCACTTGTGCCTTCTGTCTTTATTGCTCTGCCAAAGCTCATGAGCAGCCTTACATGAAGCTCTTTAAAAAAAGAATAACATAATTATTTAATACTTTAGACTTACTATTTGATCTACCCTACAATTATTTTTATTATTATTTTATAAAAATAATTCAATTAGAAATTAAAGTCATTCCTAATTTATTTGTACATTATTATCGACACAATTAAATGAATAAGCATCAAATGACTCAATTGAAAACCACTAATTTAGAAAAAGTGGGCATGTAATTAAGGTTTAACTACTATATATTAATGATTATTTATTGCAATTCAACATTTTTGGATGTTGTGGGCGTTAAGTTTGAATTATGCCTCACAAACAAGATTGAATCAACAAATGCTAAGTAGAGAATTGATAGATCAAAGAAAAAGAGAGACACCCATTAAGTAAAATAGACGTGAATAATTCAGAAAAATAAATTCTCACGTAATGCTTTGCTATTGTCAGGGTCACATTTGTTAACAGGTAAAAAATTTATCACAATTTTTATCGCAAATTAATTGAATTACTATAAATTTGTAAGCTAATAATGTTACGTTTACTCTCTACATTTAAATTCGAATACTTAATGGATAATGGGCGATGAGTCTATAAATGGGTAATTCTATATTTACTCTCCATATTCGAATGCTTACACATTCATTAATCATCGCAATCAACATAAAATTACGTATACAGTTTGTTCATATTGATTTTATGATTATTTTTTGGTTTAGTCATAAATAGAGTTTAATTTAATTAAAAAAAGGGTTAAAGATTAATTAAAAGAAATTAAGATAATTGAATGGATTAAAGATTTGGATGATAGAGAATATGGAAGATCCACAATCCACATGAAAAGATGAAGTTGAAGATAAGAACCCCCTCTATTAAATTTGTTTTGAGATTCCATGGATTGGAGTGGAGCACACAATTTTATGGAGTTTTAATGCCTTAATTAATGCATGATTAATTAAATAACTCACTTTAACATTGATTACCCACAGATGTGTAAAACCATCACCACTCAGTTGCTAATTTATCTAAAATTAAGATAATTATTACTATTTAAATAATGACATGGAAAAGCCAATTATTTTGAAATATTATCTAAAATATATAAATTGTCTTGTTTTTGAATAGTAAATACTCTTCATCTAAAATTAAGATAATTAGAATGAATTTTGATTCAAAAAATTAACTAAAGTAAACAACTTCTTAGTTGCTCAAAGTGAGCAACCTGAGCAGACGCCCACTCTTATTTACAGATGTCTTCTCTCAATTTTAATGAAAAAATAAACAAAAAGAGCAAGTTTGTTAATAAAAAATATGTGATAACCCGAATGGACACGTATGAAGAGGAACCACCCAGTGCTCCGCGAATCCCGAGTGAGACTTGGGCCGGAAGGTGACGTGCTGGATTAAAACTCCGCGGATCCCGGGTTGGACTTGGGCCGGAGGGTTCGGTCGTAGAAAGGGGGGTCGTCACAATCTCACATCGCTTGGGGAAGTATGTGAAAATGAAACATATGTAAAGAAACTCTCCCAAGATAGTAAGACGCGTTTTGAAGCACAATTGACAACGGATCCCATAAGAACTCCGAAATTAAAAGTGTTTCGGCGAGAGTAATACTAGGTTGGGTAACCGACTATGAAGTTCTTGCCAAACAAAGCCGTGAGGGGAGAATATTGGGTTACGGTCCAATCTCCAGAGCGGATAATAACTTACTAGGAGAAGGGGATCGTTACAAAATAGTTTAAGAATTAATTTATTAAAAAAAATTGGTTTAAGGACAGCTCATTACTAACTTCTTAGTTTGAGTTTTTTTTTACTACAAATATTTTATAATTTTTACATTTGTTGATGAGATTAATCTACTCTTGTTACATTGACCTACTCCATTTCATACACAATTTCAAATTTGATTAAATTGTCTTATAGTTTTTGAAATAGAGTGTCATATTAAGTGCTAGTGAAAAAAAAAAAAATTAGTTAAGATAATCAAAGTACACTAAATATAATTATTATAAATAAAAAACATAGGATATTCGATGAACTTTATTTCGTTAGAAGTTGATTTAGTAAACGTAAAAATAAGAATAGAAAAACTAAAATATAAGAATAAAACATATTTAATCATAATTAAATTAATAGATTGCAATTTAATTATTTACTTCTAATTTACGTTTTCATCAATAATAATAATTTATTTTAATTAATAAAAAAAGTAAATAAAAAAAAAAGGTAATCACTTCAGGAAGGTAGACGACAAACACGTCGCAAAGCCGAGACCAAATGTCCATCTTTCAAGGGACTGTCATTACTTCCCACAATAAACTGCCACGTCACTTAACCGCGGTCAATCGTCGCTCTTCCTTTCTCTTTAATATCTTCTTAACCTAAGTCCCAGGTCAGGTCAAAACTTAACCACAGTTACAACCCCCTCCTGCATCACCAGCAGTTTATAAACGACGAGGCCTTGCCGGTGTTTCTGCGAACAAACTCCAGAAACTGCCATATTTTCCGACATGATGCTCGGCAAACCGTACCGCACCGAGGTCCTTCCCTGGTCGGTCGTCGACGATGATTCAACGTCTGATGGGTTCTCTTCTTATGGCAGATCTCTTCACTCTGAAGGCAATGCAAATGGGGGAGACTACTCTCCTCAGTATCTGCAAGATGCTTTGATGGCGTTGCAGCGGTACCTGCCGTCGAATGAACCGGACGTGGATTACGACGGTGAGGGTTTTGGTCGGGAAATGGATTCTCCGGTTGACGCTTACTCCTGTGACCATTTCCGGATGTTTGAGTTCAAAGTGAGGAGGTGCGCTAGAGGAAGGTCTCATGACTGGACAGAGTGTCCGTACGCTCATCCCGGCGAGAAGGCTCGCCGGAGAGATCCGAGGAAATATCATTATTCTGGTACGGCTTGTCCGGATTTTCGTAAGGGAAGCTGCAAGAGAGGCGATTCATGCGAGTTCGCACATGGCGTTTTCGAGTGCTGGCTTCACCCGGCCCGGTACAGGACTCAGCCGTGCAAGGACGGAACGAGTTGCCGGCGACGGGTTTGTTTCTTCGCTCACACGGCGGAGCAACTCCGAGTTCTACCACATCAGAGTCCGAGGAGTTCGAAACGCTGCTTCTTACTCCTACGACGGTTCACCTCTCCGGCAAGCGATCGAAGCGTCCTGTGCAAAAACGCTGACGTTTTGTCTTCTCCAACAATTTCACCGCCGGTGACTCCTCAAGCAGAGTCTCCGCCCATGTCGCCAATGGCTCAGTCTCTCAGCCGGTCTTTCGGATCTAACCCGGTTGGAGAAATGGCGGCTTCCCTTCGAAACTTGCAGCTGGGCAAAGTGAAGTCTCTTCCCTCCGCTTGGAATATACAAATAGGAGGGTCTCCGAGAGGATCCATCCTCCGACCTGACGGCTGCAGCCTACCGGTGACGCCAACTCGAGCTTCACCTCGTCCTGCCAATGGCGGGTACCTGGACTTTTGGGAACAGACCGTTGAGGAGGAGCCAGCGATGGAAAGGGTAGAGTCAGGGAGAGATCTGAGGGCCAAAATGTTTGAAAAACTGAGCAAGGAAAACTCAATCAATGGAGCCCATCCCGATTCCTCGTCTGCTACACCGGACGTCGGCTGGATTTCGGAGCTGGTGCAGTAGAATCCGTCCGGTTCGTCTCTGTTTCCTTTCTAACATGTTTGATCGCATATTGGTTTGAATTTGATCATCTTATTTTGGTTTCCTCTCGCCTGCATGATTGAGGGAGGAAGTAAAAACTGGAAATTCAAGGTAGAAGAAGAATATTGTGTAAATATATCATCCAAACTGGAACGGATGAAGTTTTTTGGGGAATCTGTAAGTAGTTAAGAAGGCAATTACAAGGGAAAGATGGCAATTTGTGTACAGGTAGTAGATTAAAAGGATTGTTAATTGTAATTTTAATGTTAATTATGACTCTCATCTGATCCAATTGCAAGTTCTGTACAATGTTTGGCCTGAAATGTTCATATGATGTTTATATATTTTGGGAATTTTGATCATTGTTTTCTCCATGATGGTACATGGATGTCGTCGAAGAGCAGGAGTGATACAGTAGCGTGAATTAGAAAATGAAAATAATAATAAATGGAAGAAGATATGGATGGAAAGGATAAGCGTCTGAATAGTCAACGCTGTCTTCGTTTAAAGGGACAGCAAGATGAGGATGAGGTTCCTAACTTTTTATTCATTCAACTGTCTTCTTCTCCTCTTCTCTCCATTATTCTTTTTTATTTTGTCCTTTTATTCCTCCACATTATCATCAATTATTAATTCTCTCTTTTATGCTCTTGTTACCTTTTTTTTGTGCAACTACTTTTGTGGGTTTAAAGCTACAAAATTAAGAAAAATATCAATTTTTTTAAAAATTATATTTTTATTTAATCTTGAATAAAATAAATTTCAAGTCAATTTTTTTTGTCTCGGTTTGGTTCTTGTTTGATTTTGTTAAGATTTTACTAGGAGCTCAATTTTGTCCTCAAATTTCAAAGTATAAATATTAGTTGGACTGTCTTTATTCTTATTAGAAATTGTGTCTCATGTCGAATCAACACAATCGCGACAGATTAAAATGATGGGTCAAGTGAAAAAGTGATTTTTGGTTAATTTGTTCATTTTAGTGTATAACTCAAAAAGAAAGAAAAGATAATTTTATTAAAAGAATTGTTCAATGCACGAACGATAGTGTAATTAAAAAAACACATTAGGAAATGCTACTACACAATAAAGATGTATAATGATTTCAAAGTTAGAATAATGATAATATAAGTTAATGGGTAATGGTTGAGGTTAGTTGATGTGGACTGATTGGACGTGTAATGTAGATAGATTTAACTTCAATAGTTCTTGTCCATCAAAGCTATAATGACACTTTAATCCTTCCAAAAATACTTTAAATCATACGTTTCAAAGGTCATTCCCTATTATCATGCCAATTCACTTGTAGTATTCGAAGCAGTATTAATGTCTAAATTGCTAATAGTTGAAAGGTAAGAGTTTGAGTCGTTTTAATAAATTATTTTGATTTATTCTGCAAATGACGTAAATATTAAAGTTTAAATTGTATTTTATCGGATAAATAATTAAACTATTATAGACGAAATGGAGGGAGGGATTTAAGTTTTTAGTGATGGATAGAGTATTAATGAGTGAAGTCGTAGGATCATGCAAATTGCAAGGAGACAAAGGCATGCGGTTTATCCATCCGATAAAGGTGTGGAACCAACATCCTTAAAATACTCTAACTGGGAACCAATTTGACAGCAAAAGTATGATCAATTTCATACAATCTCTCTCTCTCTCTCTCTCTCTCTCTCTCTCTCTCTCTCTCTCTCTCTCTCTCTTCGTGTTACCCCACAAATAAAGCAAGTGACATAGATGGAGTGAAGTGTTCAAAAGAAGCAAAGATAAAGAACATTGTGACATATCCTAATATAGATGAACTTGGTCAATCATTTTTTATGTCATGTTGTCTCATCATTTTATGCCCATTTTCTTTATCTTGCCTTTGCTACATTTTTTGTGGGTTTGTTGCTTTTTACTTGAGATTTTAAAAAATCAACAAAAAAATGTTATAGTAAAATGTATATTATCTTTTCAAACTTAGAAATGAAAAACAAATAAGTTTTTTGTTCTTTTTGTTAGGCAAATCTCACCCCCAAAACTTAAAAGTGTCAACAATTAAGTACTCGTCTTTAGGGTTGTCTTTAAACAAATTACATTTTTTGTCTTGCGATATTCTCCGTTGATCAATTTCCAAAAGAAACAATAAATTTTTGAGGAATTGGCTTTATGAAGCTCGATATCATCGTCAAAATTGCCTATAGAGTTAGAGTTTTTAAACTTGTTTTTTTTTTTAATTGCCAAATCATTCTATTGAAAATTGTTTTTTTACATAAATTGCCTAGCAGATAAGATCACGTGACAAAAATATAATTTTTGTTTAACGACAAACCTAATTACACATACTTAAGTCTTAATGACTCTTTAAGTTCAAAGGGTTAAAAAATACATGAAGCTAACTCTAAGTTTAAGGAATAATATGCCATTTACTTAAAAAATTAAATTATGTTAAACAGAAACGTTAAATGCAAACAAAAAGTAGAAAAAGGAACGCAAAGATTTCACATGAAAACCCAAGTTGGAAATAATCACAAGCAACAAACGTCGAAATCCAAATGCTACAATGTTGAAAATACTATCAAATCCTATAATCGAATTACAAAATAAACTAGATTCACTCGAGAAAAAGAGTCTGCACGACAATATAAATAATACGATAAATCCTTAATCCGAACTGAAAATAACTCGAGGACTATGCTCTCCGCCCCATAGAGAACGAATTGGTGGTAGACAACAATATCGAACTAATCGACTCGATTAAAAAATATCTAAAATATGTCACGCACCCTATTTTTTAGACTATATACCAAAGAAGAATTCTCTAAAAACTACATAAATTAATTGAATGATTTTTCAATGTGATAATTATGAATAATTTTATAACGTGATGAAGGAGATGATGAGTGTGTTTTTTTATAGAGAATATGATCAGTCTCCATGTATCGAAAGAGACATATCATGATATCGTAGGACCGTGTCAAGCCATCAGTTCATATTCTCTATCCTCTGTCCAGTTGTCTTCTTCCTCACACTGAGTTTCCGCCATGGGAAGAACTCCATGCTGTGATAAAGCTAATGTTAAGAGAGGTACATGGTCTCCTGAAGAAGATGACGTTCTAAGGAAATATATTGAGAAACATGGCAGAGTTGATAACTGGATTTCTCTTCCTCGTAAAGCAGGTCATCGATTCATCTTCCTTCTGTTAATAATTATTCGATTTCTCTCTTACCCGTTTCTTCTTTCATCTTCGTTTTTAGTGGGTCTGTGATTTTTTAGAGAGAGAGAGAGAGAGGGCTATTTTCTGTTTCATTTTAAAATTCTGTCGCTTTAAATGTAGGACTGAAGCGTTGTGGAAAGAGCTGTCGTCTGAGATGGTTGAATTATCTCAGACCAGATATCAAACGAGGAAGTTTCACTGAGGAGGAAGAAAATTTAATCTTCTCTCTCTATAATGAATTTGGAAGCAGGCAAATCCATACTTTCGTCTCTTCAATCTGTTCTCCATTTTTTTTTTCTTTGATTTATGATGACTTCATTTTTAAAATGGAAGATCTCCCTCTTCCTTGCTAAACCCAGGTGGTCTGCCATAGCTTCCCAGCTTCCCGGTAGAACAGACAATGAAGTGAAAAACCTTTGGAACACTAAGCTTAAGAAAAAGCTCCTAGCAAGAGAGACGACATTCGTTAATGGCGGAAAAACTTCACCTTCAGAAGCTGATGAATCTCCTCTCCAATATCTGATGAGTTCAAGTTTCAGAGAAAGTAATGATCTACACGCTGCTATTAACCCATCTCAGATTTATGAAACGAAACCCATGATTGTTTCAGATCTGCAGAGCGTCTCGTCTTCGATGGAAGCAGCTTCAAGCTTCTCTACGACGTCATCTTCACTTCCTCTGCATCAAAAGCTTGCCCAATGGTCTATCAATGGAGGTGATGAAGAAGAAGATGACGTTTTTCTCAGTTCTGTATTTCAACGCCTACATAACTACGACGAGCTTCATTTTTAGGTTGCTAGCTAATTAACATATTATTTTATTTTGTGTATAATTTAAAGACAAAGTTTGAAGTGACACAGGAAAAATAGTTGTTCGTATTTAAAAATTTGAAGGGTTTGGATTATTAAATTCCTTCTACCCAAAAGATTAAATTTTCGAGATTTGATAGTCATTTTCATCATGATATCATAGGTAGAAGATTTGAAGTTTGAATCAATATTGGAGACTTTACCCCATTAAAACAAAATCACCAGCGTGGATCAATAAACAAAGAGTAACTTGTACATTTATCTTTTATTTTATTTTGTAAACATATTCGTTTTCTATTATATATAAATATACTCTTTACTTTATATATCTAACGTGTTAAACTATGATTAATATAATAAATTATAAATAAATAATTTATTAAATTAATTGTACTGATCATTGTTTGACATGTCAACGAGACAACATTCACATTACTCATAAAGAAGTTGTCTCTAAACGTAAGGGAGAATATAGCCTAACTCAGAGCAAGAAGGTACACCATCTCAAATCATTTAAATGTGTTGAAATGAATGATTTATAAGTAATATCTCTTTCTATACTAGTACAACGTGTTTGAAGGTAAAATCTGATAACAAAATTATGCTATATTCGATCCAAAACGGACAATATCGAGATGAGAGTTTAGAGAGAAAATGTTAAAGATGAGTTACAAATGATAACGAGAAGAGTGAAAATTTACATTATATTGAAGATTACTTGTGCAGAAATGGTGTTTGTTTTGAGGAAATTGAGAGAAGTGAGGAAGAGAGAGAGCTGAAAACAATCTATGATATGATGGAGTTCATGCATAGTGTTTAGGTGAAGCTCTGACTGGTCAGCTTCACAAAACTTGCGCTGGGGAGAAGGTAAAAGGTTCGTCAAAAATGGAGATCAACTTTTAGAAATAAGAAACGTCGAACACTTGGATCCTTAAACTCTTGTTTATGCACGTAATCTTTTGAATTGTTGTACACTTTACCTTCAAGTTTTGGTATATTAATTACTTTTTTGCCATAAGTCAAAACATTATTTCAAAAAGTCAATTATTCTCGATGAAAATTCTTTGAGAAAAGTCTTGGTGCTCACGACTTTAATGATTCAAGAACGGCAAATATTTCAACGTAAAGCATTCATTTTTCTAGACCTTTTAAATTTCCTCCTCTTCGAAAAAGTCTCTTTGAAGACTTTCTAGCACTGAGATACGGGTCAATCTAAATGTAGTAGTTTAGGACACATCATTTAGTCATCCCATGAAAAATTCAAGATCAAGCTATCGTACGAGTAATTAACCATCATTTTTCCATCGACATGCTCGTTATTTCGACGAAGCAAATGGGCGTCGAGAAAGACGGTCTTTATACTAATTTTACAACACCTATTTTTCTTTCACACTCGAATAATTTTACAACAAACCAGAAAGTTGGAATTAACTGTTAATGAAAAAAGATAACAAATTATATTTAAATTATACGTAAAATCCAATTAAAACAAGGCATCTTCGAATGTACCATATCATCTTCCTGAAGGACCTGTCATAGATTCAGCATTCATAGAATATGCTTTCAGTTGCATGCTGTGAAAATTCTCTTCGTCCAACTTTGCCGTTTCTTCTCGCCCACTCGATAACTCCATGGCTAAACAATCCCTTAGCTCTGCCACGACATAACTCATCGTGGCTCGGTTGATCGAGGTCGGTGTGGTGCATGCCATTGCGAGTTCCAGAGTTCTCCATACCGAATCCTCGTCGTACCCGTCTTCCAACCTAGGATCGATGATGTTTTGTAAGTTTCCTTGTTTGATTTCCGGATGGACCCAATGCAGTATGTGGGTCGGTTCGTCGCTCTTGATGACGGCCGGTTTTGCCGTAATAAGCTCGAGCAGAACAATCCCAAAACTATAAACGTCGCTTCTCTCGTTCAACTTTTGAGTGATGTAGTATCTACAAATTTCATGCAAGAATTCACCAGAGATTAGAAAAATGCTCTAGATAAAATATTTGAGCACCCAATTTCTTATCATAATGTACATAGTACAATTTAGCCCCCGGTCTTTGGAGTCGCAAATTAGACTTTAATCTATTTTGTTAAAACAAAAGTTCAAGGTGTTTGGTGTAAAATGACTCCAAAGGTCGGCACTTTATCTTATTATAATCTAAATGTTTAATTACTTCTAAACTAAAAATTTAAGTGCTTAAATCAAGCTTACTTACTCGGGATCGAGATATCCCGTTGTGCCCATAACAACTGTAACAACGTCAGTTTGATGATTGTCGACGGGAAAAGCCTTGGAGAGACCAAAATCCGCTACTTTTGCGTCCAATTTTTCGCTCAAGAGAATATTCGCCGATTTCACGTCTCGGTGTATTATCGGTGGCTTGCATCCATCGTGCAAGTACTCCAATCCTGCAAAAGTTTAAGTTTTCGAGATTTAAATTCAAAGAAATTAAAAACAAAAATCGAAAGTAAATATTACAAATACTGAAATATATGCCCACCTTGTGCAGCATCTAAAGCGATGCGAAGTCTCATCTCCCAGCTCAAAGTAGGATTTGCCACTGCAATAATCCATATTCTTAACCTTGGAAATCACTATTCGAACCCAACAAAATTCGAAAAAACAAGTTGTATCCAAACTTCACATAAGATTTTAGTTCTTAATCTAAATAATATCTCGCAATTATTGTCGGGAGAGGAGAAGAAAGACATTACATTATGATCGATTTGTTGATTTATGATAACACGAGAAAGTCAAATCTCCAACAATTTATAGAAAAAAGCGTAGTTTATCCTAATACAATATAATTTACCAGATAAATAGTCCTTTAAATTCCCGTTAGTCATATACTCGTAAATAAGAGCCATGTTGTCACCCTCATCGCAATATCCGACAAAAAAAGCCAAGTTCCGATGATGAATCCTCATCAAAAGTTCAGCCTGAAGATCGATAAAAAAAGACGGTAAATTTCCAAACTTTTTTTGAGTTTTTTCTTCAAGATCAACAGATGAACAAACCTCAGTTTGAAATTCTCTATACCCTTGGGATGAAGATGGAGAAAGCATCTTTACGGCAACTTGGGTTCCGTCTTCCATCGAGCCGTGATAAACTGAGCCGAACCCGCCCTTTCCAATCATGGTTTGGAAATTATTGGTGATCGTTAATATCTCTGCATATGTATACTGGCACTTTTTCGGCGCAAGTCTTCCTTTCTTTTTGTTGGCCTCTGCATCAAAAATTAATAATTAAAATAAAAATTTGACGATTTAAACGAAGCGAGTCTTACATTAACAAACAAGTAAAGATCGAGTAAGTACCAGATCTTCTTCTCAGCTTCCATATAATACCAAGGACAGCAATAACAAAAACGGCTATCAAAATTGGCACGACAATAGGCACAATTTTCTTGTTCTTCTTTTCCTCTAAGTTCCGGTCATCCACACTGCAATGGAAAGTAAAACGAGTCGATTACGACGTATAATTTCCAAAAATATAAAATGTTCATCGAGGAAATATTTTCAAACAAAAGAATTTAAAGAGTGTAGAGAAGGTTACGAGCGATTAGATGAACACTTTACCTCAATGAAAGTAATCCGGCCTCGGCTTTCTGTAAAATTGAAGAAGGAATTGAACCACTCAACTGGTTGCCTTTCAAGCTCCTATACCATATCGATAATAAGTCTTCAAATTATCGTCTATAATGACAAATTAATACGAATTTACTTACAAGAACTTTAACAAACTTAATTCTTCCAGAAACTCGGGCACTGGTCCGGTCAAATTATTTTTCGATAAATCCCTGTATAAACCAACATTCTGTTACCTCACTTTTGGCTAATAAAAATAGAACCCGATAAAATAAGACACTTACAGAGACTCTAATGATGAAAGTTTGGCAATGGAAGAAACTATTACGCCAGTCAAATGGCTTGAAGACAAGTTCCTATGAAACATAAAGCCTCCTCGTTAAGAATGAATCTACCAGAAAACAGTGTTTTTGCCAAAACTTAACGAGAAATATAAACGCAAAACTCACAGAGAGATTATGCGAGGACTTGAAATACTGTAATTGCATTTAAGACCTTCCCATGAATAATTCTCTGGCTTGCACGGGTCTCCAGTCCATAATTTCTTCACTCTGTATGTTGATTTGATATTCATCATAGCCTCAACTAGAGCAATAAAATATAACCAAATTTATTAGCATCAACCAACAATAATTCTCGATAAAATAAGAACTTTTAACACATACCATCGTCTGTATATGTCGGCAATTGATCTTTTATTCTGACCCTGAATATCTCAACCGCATTAAGAATAGGTGGGAGAGTCGAATCCTCGGTATTATAAATTGAAACTCGATGCTCTGACCCGACAAAAGCTTTCGAATTAGACAATGTGGCTGAAACTAAGTACTGAGGAACGAAAGGTCCGGCAAAAGGCGATCCATTCCAAGATATGTTGAATTTCCGAGACTGGTTTCTCAGAAGCTTATCTACTTCGGCGAAGTACAAGTAAATATAAAACTGAGAACTTGGACTGGAGTCATTCCAGTACACTTCCAATGGTTTGCTAGTATTTTTTGGCGTAGCAGCCGTTTGAATGACCTCCAAAGGTGCTCTATATCCATCTTCGTTAATGTTGATGGGCAGCGAAGTGCGCAGTGGGGTCCAAGACGAAGAAACATATGTTGACCATATTCGATCAAATGCATCGTCCTGATATCGGCCCGTCCCATTGCTCGATCCAATATCCATTCGTTCAAATAGAACTAAAGAAGTTTCTGTCCCTTCCTCAGTAGTGTAAATCGAATTATTAACTGGTCTAAGCTCCAATGCTGAGATAAATGGAGTCCCTACACCTTTATTTAAGAGACAAACATTCATACCCTCAGGCCGAGAGGTGCTCAAAATTTCAGTCACAACAACATCCGAGGCATTCTTGAATTTAATCGACGACCAAAAATTGACATCGAGATAAAGATCAAATTCGGGTAGTTCATTCTTTCCATCATAGTTTCCATACATGAAAGTGGCTCGAATCAGGCTCAAACTTCCATTTGAAACGCCTGGAACTAAAGTATAACAGTTTTTATCTCCGTCCGGAAAACTCCTAACATCTGAAATAGGAAGCGGCAGAACGGGGTTGTTTGGATATCCGTATTCGGCCGAAATATTCCTGTTTATTCCGGTATCAATGTATGAACTATCACTGTTATAGCTTATGCCAGTGTCGAGATCATAGTAATATGCAACATTAGCGCCACAATCGATGCTGATGAAACCTAGCAGAAGTAGAATTAGCTGTATTTAGATTATATGAAAAAAAAACAAGCATAGATTTTTCCACACAATCGTTAATCATTCAAAGTAGCCCAGAAAAAAGCTAGAAAATTCTGCTAAATCTGGTCATAACGATTACTTCTGAAAGTAAGACAAACCTTAAAACAAGATCGAAGCAGCCAAAAGCCCAAAGAAAAACTAATATTAATCATTGATTCGTCAACACGAACTCTAATCATTCGAAAGTAATCTTGAAATATGCTAAACTTGCAGCTAAATCAGGTCTATGAACACTTCTTCCCAAAAAACACAAAAACGAGCAAAACCCCAACCGAAAACTAAATCTCGAATGATTTGAGTTTGAAAGTCGATGAAAAAAAAAAAACAGATCATCGCTCTATTTCACTGTAAGCAGACTTTCTAACCTGTTTTGAGCAACCCATGAACTGGAAAGAGAGCGGAAATGAAAAAAATCCAGCAGAGGACGAAGCTAGCAGAAATCTCCATAGTTCTCATCTGGCTGCGGGATTGGATTTGGAAGCCAATGGTAATAACAAGTCCAAGGAAAGATAACCAATAAGAAAGTCACTCGCTTATTACATAAAAATCCTCGCTTTGATTATGCAAAGCAGCCATCTTTGGTTGAAAAGAGAGGCCATTTCAGTAAAAGGCCGCATCATCTCTATTCCAGATATTTTAGCATTTGCGACGAACAGTTAACAGAGTAGGTGGGTTTTTGTTTATGATCAATGCATGTCTGCCGAGCAAGAGAAAAATTATTCTAAGCTATCCATCCATCGCCATCAGCTGGGTTTCAACGAGAACAAGTGTAGTCAAAGAATGAGGTCGGCCTCATTCTCTCTCCTTTTTTTGCCTAAATCTTTTCAAAGTTTATCGACTTTTCTTGAAGTGGGCATTTTGAGCGATTTTGAAATTTTGTAAATTTCTTTTTTTTTTTTTGAAATTAAGAAATGTTGACTTGGCCACCATTTTGAGATTTTCGTCCACTAAAATCATCACTTTCAGAGAAGATGACTATTTCCTCTCTTACGTTTGTAACTTTGCTCCTTCAAATCAGGTTCCACGGGCCTCGTTCGGGTCCACTGAAGAAGTTTTGGGTCGGGCTCGATGGTCTTCGGTGGTCAAAGACTATAAATAAGGTGGCCCATGGTGAGTCATGGACTGGAATTTACAAGATTGAAAGTGAGAATCGGGATATTCTTAATCTCGAACTGACATCATGAAGATCCAGTTGACAATCAAGATATCTTGAGATGTCACTAGAACCACACAATGCAACCAAAAACATGCAGAATGTATTATCAACTACATACACATCAATTACTGCACATTGAAACAAGACGTAGAACAGCCAAGGCATTTACTGAAATGATTTCTAATATGGTTCCAAACACTTCTGATGACTCTCGGTCCGTCCACAACTTCTCAATCTCTATGCAATATCATGACTTTGGTTCCACAGCAATGAAAATTGAACTTGTGATAAAGACTAAGCTTACACAAAAATCAGGTGTAACTAACATATAATCCACAGCCCAAATCAACCAAAATCTACTTCATTGCATTGCAAAAGAAAATTTCCAAAATGTTCAATACTAGAAAAACAGTCAAAAGAGCAATCTTAATTAAGAAAATCCACTTGTAAAGCCATCATTGTCTTTCCTACTGCAAAGCAAGATCTTTCTTACTTCTCTGATGAGTTGGGACCTCTCTTCTTGCCAAAGCCAACAACTAGACAATAGACAATAGACAAAAAAAATTGAAAGCGTTAGCATTTCAAACATCAATTTCTCAATTTGATTCGTAAATATATAACCAAAATACTCAAATTTATCTATTACCAACAATTATTATGTTTTCTTACACATAAATTTGAGATCCAAGGACGTCTAAGAACAAGGGCTCGAGTGAGACATACCAGCAGTGACAAATCGGCGATTATACTGCATGCGCTTGTGGGCGCGACCTCGGGGCTTCTTCTTCTTATCCTGCTTAGCCACTTTAGGTGTTTGACCTCTCACCTTTCCGGCGCGAGCCAAAGATCCATGAACCTTACCTGAATCAGCAATCCAACATTTACTATCAGCACAACTTTCAGAAAAAAAAAAAAAAAAAAAGACAAGGTCAGAGAATGAACAGAGCAAGACAAAAATCTCACCCATTATCGATTTCTCTGGCTACCCTCGTCGTCTACTGGTACGCAGTTACAGCTCCGCTTGCTTCAAAAGGCGTCAAGTTTCAGGAAAAGCAAATTCAGGCTAGGGTTTCACAGATATATAGTTTTGTAAACGTGGGCCAGGTTATCAAGCCCAACTAAAAAAAGTTAAAAGCTTGGTCGACAAGATTATTGGGCCGTTGCCCAATAACATCTGCATAAAATTAAATGAAATATTTGAAATTTTCACTTACAATAAATTATTATTCATTTTTTTCTAAGAATATCACGTTCCTTTTATTATTCTACTATTTAAATATATTTATAATTTATTATATTAATTAAATTATTATTATATTTTGTGATTGAAATAACAAAATAAGCATAATATTTTAATATAGTTATAAATTTAAGTGAAATTGTATAATAATTCAAAATACAAGTCAACATTTTGACCAATGACCTCTAAAATCATAGTATAAATTGCACCATACCCTATGATTTATATTACAAACAACAATTAACTCAACACTATTAATAGTTGATTGGATACAACAATTTATACCCACATGACCAACTTAATCCAAGCTACTCCCAATAATTAACCTTAATTTCACAGAAGTTTACAAGAAAGCAAAGAGATGGGAGCCTCAATAAATGACAAATCAGGGCGTAATTAGAGAAAAATAAGAGTTAGCGAGTGAATAATAAGAAGAGTTCATTTCTATTAATCTAATTTTCCTCACAAAATACAAGTGCAGAAATCCAACTACAAACTCAGCCATTTACAGACTCTCTATTCCCTTCATTCTACAGCAAATCACTACAGGGTGCAATGATATTACTCACCTTTTAGACAACTTCTGAGCAACCCTCTTGATTTCCTCCACTCTTTCCTCCACCAACTGCTTCAGCTGATCTTCTTGATTTGGCAGACCATCGTCCATTTGAACTCCGGTGGCTTCACCGCCCTTTGATCTGAACATCGCAAACGACATCTCACTTTCAAACTCACTCGTGACATCAATCACCTGCTTCCCATCTCCCCCAGAATCTTTTCCGATGATATCGTCTCGCATTCGAGCTGAAACAACACTCAAGAAGTTGTGCATGTGGCTGTCAACAGAATTAAGCCCGAGATAGATAAGAACCTCCCAACATCGGAAAAACTGTTTTTTGGTAATTTTGAAAAATTTTCTGACATTTTCTGTTGCAACAGGTGGGGGAACAAATCGAGGGGTGTGTACTTTCTTAGATAGGTTAGTTTCGCATAGCTCCAAAATGGCTGAATTAACGGCTTCTTGAACAAGTTCACATTGTACCAGCCTCTCTACGTCTATACAAGTACGAATGTGTTGGAGGCTATCTAATGGCTCTTCTATTGTGAAGTCATACACATTTTCTGATATAGCAACATTGCTCAGAAACTCTAAAAGAAACCGCCCATAACCTTTATGCTGGTAAGGAGGTAACACCAGAATCTGAGAAAAATATAGGGCCTTCAAATTTCTAGTTTGCAAAAATAAACCCACGTGAAATAATACATTTGATTCTAGTCTGGCAAAATATTTGATGAATTTAAAGTAGTAAGAACCTGGCTGAGACGCAATCGAGAGGTATCGGGATAGTGATAAAAGCGATAAAGAGCAGAAAAACCAAGTAATGTAGAGAAAGAATCCCCTTGCTGAGTTTCCTTCCGAATAAGGAGATAGAGTTCCCATCTAGTGTCAGAAACATCAATTGGGCTGCTACCTGATCGAGGATATTGTCAAAACTTGGATATTAAAATCAACTTGAGAAATATAATGCAATATTCAATCTAAATAAGGGAAGAGACTACTACCATCAACAAGAAGAAGCACAAGAGGTATCAAGCGACAATAAAGATCTCCAGCAGCCGTATTGCCAATTACCATGCGAACGACCTGAAAGGAAGGTTGAAACTTGATTATTATATGTTTAAAAAGTTGAATCTGAAATGCAACTACGAAAAAGAGCACATACAGTATTTAATGAAACAATCTGCAATCAACCACGACATTTTTCGATTAAAGAAAACATTTCTTTTTGGCATAACATAATATTGGTATCGAGTCAAAAGCACCTGCAAATCAGAATTAGCTGCTTCTGATTGAACTTTATGACTGGCATATCCATTGCAAGTTTTTTCCTGCAGCACTTCCCCATTCGAAATGATTGATCTGGGAAAAAAAATCAGAAAGCATTGCAACATGAGAAATAAACTACCAAAAATGAACTAAATAAACACAAAGTATCTCAGTAGTCAGAAATTTAACAGTGATACATTACCCTATTAAATTATTCTCCCTGGAAAAAGTCCGAAGAAATTCTTCCTTGTTGTCAACAAGAGTTTCAGCAAAAATACTCTGGAAGAAGGAAACAAAAAAATAATAAATAAAATTGGCACCCTGTGATTAAAATGAAGTATTAACCTTGGGACATTAATTTTCCGATGACTAATATTTACCTGAAGAGCAGACTTCAAGTCTGTGATCCCTTTCCCTCCCTTTAAAAAAGGTAAAAACTCAATAAACATTGAAAAAACAGTGAAAACTAAACGGCATAGGGTATCAAGAAAACAATCCCAAGAAAATTCAATTCACAAAAACAGCAATTTAAGTCGAACTTCCAAATATTTGACAGAGATAAGATAAACTCATTACTTACATCCGATGTACTCTCGTATGAAATATCTGCAAATGCTTGAAATGAGACAATGCTAAACCACACATTGATCTGCATAAATCATAAGATTAAGTACGTCAAAAATAGAGATTTCACATAATGAAATGTGATGGATATCCTTTTGGTTAACTTCATTCCACCTACCTTCAACCCCTGGTAACCATATAACTTTCCATCGTCGAAAAAGCCATTCAAGTCAACAGGATCAATGCAAAGGCTGTCTGAGGCACCAAATTCATCCTTGCTAGAAACTATCACAAAATCACCGAACATATATGAATGTAAAGAACGTGAAAATAACAGTGAATTCTGATAATAGAATAGTAAAGTAACGTTAAGTTAAAACTGAATATTTTCATCGAACAAGCCAATTTTAAGCCAAGAAACAGGTATATAAGTATGAAACGAAAAACAATTAGAAAGTCCTCATTTCTAAGATTTCAATAAGCAGAGTGTTCAACCCATGATTTTCCTTCTCAAAATAACCCAAAAGCATGCCAACTACATAGGCACTTTGAATAAGTCAAAGGGTAGCTAAAACAGTAATTTAAAACGCTAAAAAAATTACTACAAGATCAGACATTCATACCCAAGTAGACTTTAATACAGTCTTTGGCTTCGACACCATTATCTGCACCAAAAACAAACAAACAAACAACCATGAAATGGAACAGCCTCAAATAACCTAATTAAACATTAAAAAACACTTTGAGCAGCCATGGATTTACAGAGTCTACTGTTAGAGAAAGGAAATGACAGTGGAATCATCAGAAGAAAAGCAATAAAAAGAATCCGAGGTGACAAACCAATGTCAAAGAAGCCGGCGCGACGTCGTTTTTTGGGCTCGGAGACCGGATCGACGAGGTCATGCTTCTTCTGTCCCATGGGTTAGGGTTTTAGCAATCAGAACGGGAAATGCGAGGAATCGAGCGGGAAACAATCAATCAGCTGGAAGATGGAAGAGGCATTTTATAGAAAAAGAGATACCCATAACCTGCTTAATACTGGGCTTCCAAAGCCCATAAATTACGAAAAAGGCCCAAACTGACACGTCTATTTCAGTGACCCAACGTTATTCAATTCATATAATTTATCATTTTAAATATAATAATTTATTAATGAATTACTCGTCCACCTTGTGTGATTAAAGTGTAAATATAAAAATAATTTTTAATTATTGGCAAAATGATCTTTAAATTTAAAACTAAAAATTTAAATTAGCTATATTTGCAAATGAATTTTTAAATTTCCTCTCAAGTATAATTTTTATATTTATATTACTTGTCATTGTTTCATTTGTAATTTTAGTCCTTTGAAGTACGATTTTTCAAGTAAGCGTAGATATAGCTTCCCAATGAAGAAATTTTAGAAAAAGAAACTGCAAGAGTGCTCTTCTGAAAATAACATGTAAATGAATACGTACGATTTATAAGCATGAAATACTTCTCCACGTATTAATCAATGATTTATACAATTAAAATATAATTAATTTATTATATTAATTACACAAATCATTATTTAATACGTCAACAAGTATTTTAAAAGAGTAAAATAAAAAAATATACGTAAAATTATTCAATTAAAAAAATACCAATTTGGTTCCTAATATTACAATTTACATTCTTAAAATAATAAGATCTAATATATTCAAATCACTTTATATAATTCAAGTTCTTTGATTTGTTGTTTACACCTTATTAAGAATATGTTAGAGTAATGTTTTTAGATTCTAATTTGACAAATATTAATTAATATAATTAATAACTTATTTTAATTCTTTATAACTTATTACGTTAATTACAATCATCTTTGTCAAAAATAATAATTAAAAAAATAAATATAACATTACTTAAAATTAAATATATACTCTAAATTAAATTCATTCATAAATTTAATATAACAAAATTATCAATATTTAAAATCATAAGTGACATCAATGAATCAATCACGTATAAGATTGAAGAGTAAAATTATGACATAAATGTAGAAATACCCAAAAAGTAAAAAAAAAATTAACAAAAAAAAAAAAAAAGCAATGGCTGTAAAGAACCATTAACTGTGAAAATAGAACTCAAAACTCAGTCAACATCCTAGTTTCAACCGAGTGGCCAACACCTTAACAAAATGAAAATAGAACATAAATTGTAGGACATTTGCTATGGAACTGGAAAGAACTTGAGAAGACAATTATGTTCCGCAGGAGCAACTCATTTTCTTCCACAGACCTTAATAGCCTGCCTGTTCTTCTTCTTAACACCAGACTTTGAAACCTTAAGGCTCCTATGAACAGCACTGAGTTTTGCAAGGGCGGCCTTTTTCAAGTCTGCCCTGTAGTAGTTGTCTGCAACCTGCAACCATATTGGCAAGCATGTCATCTACAGGACGTTGAATATTTTGGAAAAATTGAAACAAATTGATCAAGTGTAACATCCCTCAAAGTAGCAAAATAAATTATTTAAAGAAAATAATTCGAAAAGGATTTCCAAATGGAGGTTTAGTGCTCAGAAGCCAAGCGTAACAAAAAGATATTTCACTGAAAATACCACTACAAAAGAGGTCTTCTTACTTGTTAGCTTCTCATCACAGCACCAACATAGATCCAAAATCTTATGTGGACCCAAATCAAAAAGTTCTTGTTACAATTACCAATTACTTTCTAAGAACAAATAAGAAATATCTTCATTCATAACTATATACAAAAGTTGGAGAGTTAATGCTGCAAAGCAAGGACACATGTTTTGAACGAATCTATGGAAATTAAAAATAATCAGCTCAATATATTAACCACGGTTAAGCGGAATATTGTAGTCCATGCATTTAACAATATAACAGCTTGAGAAAGATATTATCATAAATAAAAAAAAGTCAAGTGGAGGGTTAGTGCTCAGAAGCCAAGCGTAACAAATGTATTTCACTGAAGATACCACTACAAAAGTGGGCTTCTTACGTGTTAGCTTCTCATCACAGCGCCTTCCAAATCCAAACTCTATATGAACAAAAAATCAAAATGCTTTTTATCTTACATTCTTTGGCATCCAAACAATTGAGAAAATTAGGACATGTGAAATCAAAAAATCAAACGAATGAATTACTGATAACAAATAAGAAAACTCTGTCAAAGTCAAAACCTGCCCTCATATTTTGTTGCAAAAAATCAATCGTAAATGCACCTGATTAGTCACGGCCTTGGACATTCGAGGAAATTCCTTCCTCATGACTGATTTATGAAGTAAACTTGAAGGCTTATTCTGCTTCTTAGTCTTGGTAGTTGCAAGAACAACAGAAAGGTCCTTTCCTCCTGATATAGTCACAGTTTTGTGGTTTGCCAAACCTACATCCACACCAATAAACTAAACTTAACCTCTAATACATTAAATCGTAGTCACCGGAAGCTCAAAGAAAAATATTAGTTCTCTTCACTCTGGATTCTTAGGAATATCACAAGCTAATCATAATAATACGATTCCCTTTTCCGTATAAAGCAGAAAATCGGAAGGGCTATGACACTGTAATAAGCTAAAACGATTGAAGAGTTTACTCGAGTCAAAATGGAGGCGGCTAAGCGGGATAGATTCTATTACCAGAGTACTTATAAGAGTTGAGGTTGTAGAGGTTGTTAGGTTCCTTGCTGAACTGCAAGCCAGCGTTACCTCTGCCAAACTCTTTTACAAGGAAAGAGTTATTTTTCTTAACGATTTCCCAGATCAACTGCCCCGGAACAGTCGCCATTTATACCTGCTTTGAAAGTAAAAATTCAGAACAAGAAATCATAACTAACAACGAAACGCAACGCGATAACTTGAACTTGAGAAACTGATTCGATTAGAAGACAAACATAAAATGAAAGATCCAATAGCTTCGACCGTCTTACCGTTCGCAAAGAGAAGCGAGAGAAACTGAAAAGATGGCGGAATGAAAAAGCTAATCATGCTCGTTCTATATAGCTGCAAAACCCTAGCATTTGATTCAATTTTCGCCCGCGTTTACTTACACTACGGGTGCCATTATATTGTAAAAACTACTTAACCCCAAGCGGGCGTTTGGTCTAGTGGTATGATTCTCGCTTTGGGTGCGAGAGGTCCCGAGTTCGATTCTCGGAACGCCCCTTTTTTTTAATTTGAATTCTATTTTTTTTCAAAATTTTTGCAAATATTTACTGAAGTGGAGTCGTTTTGATTGGATAAACACTTGTAAGTCCAAATCCATATTGTAACATAACGCGATTGGTCGTATCCAGCTTCCACTAGTGTGGTCATTGGGAATTATCAAGTCGTTTTTTTTCCCAACTCCCTAATAGTCGACATTGTTGGTCTTAGACGAACAACTGTCGCTGCAAAGGTACATGACATTTGAATATACAGTGTAGTCAGGATCATCAAATGGCTCATGGCACGCTGATCAACCAATCTTAGCCGATTATTGTTTAAAGCCTAGTGTAGGATTCAACTTCAGATCAAGCATGGACTTGCTTTTTAACAGACCGGCCGGTCCGCATATTTTATCCAGTAGGCCAGTCAACTTTATTAAAGAGTCAGTATCGATTTTGTAAAGAGCTAAATGATCAATAACAAACCTGCATACCGACCTGACGGGCCGAAGTCACCATGCTCAACCTGGAACCACCCAAAAATGAGTCGATCAACTGGCCTAGGTCAGCCAGTCTAGCCCGCCGACGAGGCTTACAAACTATGTAGTATTTATAGTTGGCATGTGTTTCATTTAGGCTTAATCTTCAATGATGGTTTGAACCAACCTTTAAGAAGCCAGTGTCTGTAAGCATCTGACTTGTCTGCTGATATCCAGAAATATTACATTTGCAAAACAAAAGAACGACGCGTTGAGGAAGGACACATATCGAATAAAAATATGCAACATTATAATCATTCATGGCTAGCAGCGAATGTAAAGGTCAAAAGACCCAGTACACTTGAAAATACATGGATTATTAAAATTCAAGGCTACCACAGTCGCCAACTGATTTTCTCAGCTTAAAAAATTTTGCACCAAAAACAAGAATTTCTTACGAGAAACCCACATTTTGGATCAAGCAAAGGAAATGCAATCACCTTAGACATAATAGCCGGTTATGGTGAAGCCCCTTCCCACAATCTCTCCGGCACAAAACCAGGCAAAGCATTCAAGCCCAAACAAGGCAGCAATTCCAGCTTGTTCAACCTTCAGTTCCTGCCTGTGCTTCCACAAGTTCTTCACATAATCAAGTTCATTCCAGAACGATTCATAGCGACCTGGGATACTGAACAAAAGGTCTACACGTAAGGACTCAAATTACCCTAATATCGAGGTTGTTTAATGACAGACCACTAAGACATGGATCCTAACAAAAAAAAATATGGCAAAAAGAAAGAGTGCAATATATATACACACACACACAAACGTGCCTAAGTAACAGCCCAATACCAAAATTCAGAGCAGGCAGGTGGAAAAATGCCAATAATGGCAGAAGAACTACATTTTGTAAAACAAGATTTCATCTAGCCTGTCAAACAAACTTCCAGTTCTTACCAACTTCTGACTTTTAAAATAAATCAATCCTACCAAGTTAAATAAAGTTGGCATTCTCATATGGTTACTATTTGACTAGTTCATATATAGTTCCATATTCCTTGTAGAAGCTACAGTTGTTTCTCGCTTAAATTAGTTCAATGTCTGAGCTCTGATTGCTCTAGCCTGTAAGTAAATATAATGACCTATGAAAAAAAAAGCACTAGCCAGACAGTGATTACCTGAGTGACCAGAAAACGCTACCTTAGTTCGCCAAAAAAAAAAAAAAAAAAAAAAAACTTCTCCTTGCAGGTCTACCAAAACAAACATTTTTGCACAATAGTATTCTCAATTATTTGAATTTAGAATCAAATCTAGGACCAAAGTACCATGAATCAAAACAAGTAACAGGGAGAAACATTTTGAGAGAATCATAAGATAATGTAAAAGGATAAAAGTAATAACCTAGCAAGGCGAGTGTAAAGCAACTGCTTTGAAAGCTCGTTACATTTCTCTACTGTAGGTGGTGATTGTACATATTGCTTGTTTTGCTCCAATAGTTGCTTGTGATAAGCACATCCATGCTTGACTAGGTATTGTGAGGCTTGACAGGCCTTGGATTTCAACTGATGTAACTTTGACGCCATCAACTTCCCAACCTATGACATAGAGAAAATTGAAACTAATATGAATGGCATAAAAAAAAAAACTTCCGTGACTGGAGCATAAGCTAACGAAATATTTGCATTATATATTCAATAGTATCCACCATACCTGTTCTCTGTTGTTAGTAACAATAAAATAAATTGTCGTTCTGCCTTTCACAACAAAGATCCAGAAGAGATGAACTTTCTTATGACGAAAGGCATTTTAATTTCTTCAATAAAATTGTGCCAAAATTTTTCAATTTCAAATTGAATAAAACTAGTGGGATTATAATTTTTCTTTCCAACTTATTTACACCATCCAAGGATCATCGATATAATGAAAATAATAGAGTTGAAATGTTCCAAAAACCTTCCTAATAGATCACCATATAGCTCAAGAAATGCCTGACCATGGAGGAAAATGACAGTTAGCAGTTTCTTATGGCCGTCACATGCAAGATCCGGCGACATATAAGGATTCCTATTTACTAAAAGCATTAACTTTCTCCCAAATATGAAGCCTGTCTAACTGTTACAATGTGAAACCAAAGAAGAACAATAAGTTATTTTTCCCTCATTTTTCACCATTTAATGACCTTGGATATTCAAATAAAAGCATAACCCCGTCAAACAATGCGTCGAAATGCATAATTCAGCAACAAAAAACCCCCAGAAGAAAACCAATTAGCTCGATAGCAAGATCAATAAAAAAACTAACACGATCCAAGTAACATAAAAAACCAGCGAAATTGCGAAGACCAAAACAACTAAATCCTACAACTACGAAAATCAATTGGAAAAAAAAAAAAAATTTGATTTGCCTTTCGAGAAAATCGATTAACACTTACAAATCAAGAAAGAGACGGAGAAGGTCTGACCAGAACTCTACCCTTGGCTTCTCTCGCCGCTGGTTTTTGTGCCGCTGCAAGCTACGAGTCTGACCAGTTCGCGAAACAACGCCTTTTGTGACATAGGGGAGGGACACAGGAGAGGTTTTTACGACTTTGTATGGGTCATTTCCATAATTATGCATAAATATGTTGGCCACTATTTAGTTTCTATTAACTTAGGGCGCTCCCTCAAGATATTAGATTTAACGATGAAAGCCCGCGAGGCCCAACGCTACGATTTGAATTCCAGATCTCAGGCCCAACCCACTAATTCTTTTTTTATTTTTATTTTTTCAAATTTCAAGCATTCATTTCCTAGAGAAAAAATAATTAATTATTAATTACTTATATATAATATTTTTATAATTTAATTTAAATGTTTTCAATACGTTAATTAATATGATATACTAAATAAATAACACATTTTTACAAGAGCTTTATCGTTTCACATTTAATGCATTTTCTTATAATAACAACTATAGAACTTTGTCACATAACCAAACAATAATGTGTTATACGGTATTGGCTATCAAAGTTATTCTCTTCGAAATGGATTTTCCTAAATTTGAGCACGCCAAGAACCTCAACGAAGACTCAATTTTGTAATCCTGGGCGATCTCCCTCTGTTAAGGGTTTTAATTTTGAGGTGATGAAATTCCAAAATTTGAGAAGGAAGATAAGGGTGGAGTCAACAAACGAATTAGAGAATAGATCAAATCACAGAAATTTAGAGCGATATGCGATATTTTATACACAATAGTAGAGAGAGTCACTAGTTTATCCCTCCATAGAATCAAATTAGCCAAAGTTTCAATTAATTCCTCTCAATATTTTTTCTATAAAATTAAGAACATAAATTCAGTAGTCTAAACAAGATGTTCAAATAAGAACATCGATGTCCATTCAAAAGAAAATACAAATTTTAACAAAATAAGTTTGGGTAATAAAAGATTTCAATCTGCCCAGGAAAAAAAACACACACACACATATATATGTAAACTCATTTTTATAGATTTCTAAGTTCAAAAGTCTTTTAATAATGTGATATAAAATATAAATTAAACATTAAATAGTATGAATTGTTGCATAATATTACTGCGTTCTAAATCATGTGCTTTAATGCGTGAATTACGCATTAGATATCTCGATAAAATATATAATCTCCATTGGCTTTTGAAAAATCTCGTTGATCGACTAATTATCCCAAAAAGCGCTACCATGTGTGCATTTAATCATGGATCTTTAGAACATGAATGATCTGTTTTTTAAGGCAGTGATGTAGTCTGCATGGTTTGATAATGTCGCTACCTTCAAAAGGAGCATATAATGTTTTTTTTTAGTGTCTTCATTTAATTATATGATCTTAATCAAAGTTGGTTTAAGTGTTTGATTTTTCAAAAATTTTATTCAGATTTTTTTAATGGGCTTGCTGCATTTTGCATTAATTAAGATTTGACTGCATTGATGACTAGATAGAAAGAGTTGAAAAGGGAAAGAGATTGACAGTAAGAGAGAGATAGAGGGTAGAGATCATAAAGAGAAAGAAAGTGAGAGACAGAGAGCGACTGACAGTTAGAGAGAGAATGTAGAGATCGGAGAGAGATAGAGATTAAGAGGGAGAGGTGGAGATCAGCTTAGAGAGAGATGTGCATGTGTGCTTATGTAGAGACTACAGATCAGAGAGAAATAGAGAGGGAGAGGGAGAGAGAGAGGAAGAGGGAGAGAGAGATAGAGAGACTAAAAAGCAATGTGGGTTACGGCATTCAACAAATTCAAAGATGACAAAAAGGAAATTAATTAGGGCTACTAACACATTGAAAGTGGTAGGTAGGTAGAAGCTGAAGTGTAACGTGTCCATTTTTTTATAATTATCTTTGCATGGCTACTTCATAATTACCATCGTGCATCGCATGGACACTATTTACCCAATTTTCTATTTTCTTTTCTTTAATAATTTATTCAATTATTATATTCTTCTGTCTTTGTCTACTAGTACCATTAGTCAACACCCAAGAACCTCCTCCCCACCAATTTTATGACATTATTCATGCCTATGCATGTGGTGAACGTATAAATACACTATTTGTATATGTACGCACAAGTTACGTGAGAGCAATACTTAATTGCTTTTATAATATCTTCTATAGTTATCTGTTCGAAAAATACATTTGTAGAAGCACGTAACATTTTGTGGAGTATTGGTTTTCATATATAATATTATCTGCTTTGAACTAAAAATTTTATAATTTTATTTTTAGATTTTGTTTGGCACGTTGTCACATTTTTGTAAGTGCTCGAATGACACATTCAATGCAACGAGTAAAAAAAAAAATTGATCACAAATCTCTTGGAAGACGTCAAAAATCTCGAGAAAAAATATTTTTGAATTTAACTCGTGACATTTTTAGTTTTGATGGATGGGGATTGTATTTTGTTTGTGTGACACAAACTGAGAATTTATTGCACGTAGCCCCTTGTTGCCAAGTTGCAAACATTGTCAAAGTAGACTTACTTGATTAATTAATACTTTTTGAAAAGTCAACGTGATGTGTTTGCATTCTGTTATTAAACAACATTTGACTTATAAAAACTCATCCAAGGGTTTTGAGGACATTAACATCGAAATGATGTCATTGACTATGGATATGGACTAATATAGAATGATTTATAATAGGTCAAACTATGCTTACAAAACATTGATACCTAATATATATTGTGAAGTCTCAATCCAACTACTATAATACTATTTGTTCTAAGTTGAAATTTGTATAGTTTTGTTTTAAAATTTTATAAAACAAAACACGCTAATTAATTTTTGGTCTTTTTACCTATACAAAGTAGGCTGCCACAAAGACACAAGCGGACGCACGCGCACATGCACCCACGCATGCACAAGTACACATGTTCGCACGCATGCACACAAAAGCTATATTAACTTTTTTCTAAAACACGCTAATTATTGGCATGTTTTGTTAACGACAAAAAATTATTTCTAATATTGATTAGGGCTGAATAGTTTTTGTGATTTTATATCTTATATGATAGGAAATGTTGCATGTAATTACATATAATTAGCTAAATCTTAATTTTTTTTTTAATTATTGGTTTGCTAAACATGGATAATTAAATTCAAAATTAAGAATTGAGATTTAGCTAATTACATGTAACGAAATAAAAAGTCAAAGATAGAATCCTTGTCTAGCAAGAAAAAACATTTAATAATAACGTTTCAAACTTTATCGAGTTTCATAACGTATTTTTTTTGATATGACATAATAGGTAGCGTTAAGGTAAATGTCAATTTATTCTTAATGTAAAATATTTTAAACTACATGACATGTTTGCCTTCGTAATGTCATGATCTTATAATATAAAACTTTTAACGATGAACATTAAGTCAACATGTTGGATAGGTCAATTAACCATATAAAATTATGGGTCATATGCAATTATTAAAATGTTATGTAGGTTTCATGTGGTTCCCTAGCTAGTTCCTTATCCTTGTTACAATTATTGGATTGAATTTGATCAAACATGGAATGCTAATACTTTGTCAACTATGAATCAAATCACTTGAAGTCATTTTAGAAAGTTTATTCACTACTTATTTTAGAATAATTAAGGCAAAAAGCGTCCAAAACATTTGAAATTATGAAGTCAAAATTCATTAACATCATAAGATGTTGTGACAACTCGCTTTATGAATGCAATGATGACCCAAGATTTTATTGATTGTGATGTGAACCGAGAAATGATAAATCTCATTATCAAGGACCATGATCTATTAGAAGATAAAGGAGGTCCAACAAACAAAGTTTCACATGGTTTAGTCATAGAAAATTGAGGAAAAGAGCCATCACAACAAAAGCAAAAGACTATAAAAATAAAAAGCTTTGTAGCATGGAAGTGAGCACCATGAAATTGCCAAAAGAAGAACCACGAGACACGGAGTTGGGCTCTACAAATTCCCATAGATTGGAGAGAAAATAGTAAAGATCTACGCAAACTACAAAGAGATAAAAATTCACGTGGGTTGGAAGAGATAAAGATTCACGTGACTTGGTTTATGATGTGATCCAAGTTGAGACCAAGTCAAAACTCAAGAACAAGGATCCAATTGAAGATACGGGCGGCCTAATGACAAAAGTAAGAAGCCCAAGATTATTGGAAGATCTTTTGAAAGAAATGGTGCAGCGCATATGCACACGTTATAATTAAAAGGGTGTGACGCACATGCGCATGTAAGAATTAAAAACACATGTGTCATACACATGCACATGTAGGAATTAAAAAGGACATGCGTATACGAGAATTAAAAAGTCACAGGCGAAGCACATGCAAATTCAAGAAAATCACGTATGAGAGATCTTATCTAGCCAAATCTACTCAAATCAAATCAAATCATGTTCAAACATAGTTTAAACATGAGATGATATCTAATCATGTAAAGGATCATTATCTCACGATTTTATTAGTTATTTTATCTTTATTTTTGTTTTTATTATTATTTAACTTAATTTTAATGTGTAGCTTAGTTAATGACAAAACTATTTTGATTTAATAGAAAAACAAGTTTGAATTAAAGATTGAGCTTTTTAGAGAGGGTTTTTCTTTAGCTCTTTGCGAAGAACAACGATCTTCTTCAAGTCACGCTTGATAGCTTTGATTCTTACCAACGAGTTTGGTCTGGGTCAACCTCCTGTTTTGATAGCTTTGGTTCAGCCAACAGGGGTGGCTCGGGTCAAGCTTCTGTTTTGATATCTGTGGTTCCATCGAATTCTTCGATTGAGGTCTTAGTTTCTTACTTTTATTGTTGAATCAAAAAAGGCGTTCCTTTGAATTATTCTGCGTTGTTGTCGGGTCCCGGGTCTTTTCGATCCGAGGTTCGCATCAGTTTGATTGATTTGTGTAGTAACTCCTCCAAGTCGATGTAGTGTTGTAGATCCACCACATCAATTCAAATCATGTTCAAACGTAGTTTAAACATGAGATGACATCTGATCATGCAAATGATCATTATCTCACAATTCTATTAGTTATTTTATCTTTATTTTCGTTTTTATTATTATTTAATTTAATGTTAATGTGTAACATATTTAATGGCAAAACTATTTTGATTTAATAGAAGAACAAGTTTGAATTAAAGATTGAGTTTTTAAAGAGAATTTCTTTTTAGTTCTTTATGAAGAACAACGATTTTCTTCAAGTCACGCTTGAAGAATCTCGCTTGATAGCTTTGGTTCTTACCAATGAGTTTGGCATGGGTCAAGCTCCTGTTTTGATAGCTTCAGTTTAGCCAACAGGTGTAGCTCGGGTCAAGCTCCTGTTTTGATAACTAGGGTTCCATTGAATTCTTTGATTGAGGTCTTAGTTCCTTACTTTTATTCTTGAATCGAAAATGCATTCCTTTGAATTATTCTGCGTTGTTGTCGGGTCCCGGGTCCTTTCGATCCGAGGTTCGCATCAGCTTGATTGATTTGTATAGCAACTCCTCCAAGTCGATGTAGTGTTGTAGATCCACCATATCAATTCAAATCATGTTCAAACGTAGTTTAAACATGAGATGACATCTGATCATGCAAAAGATCATTATCTCACGATTTTATTAGCTATTTTATTTTTATTTTTATTTTTATTTTCATTTAATTTAATTTTAATATGTAGCCTATTTAATGACAAAATTATTTTGATTTAATAGAAGAACAAGTTTGAATTAAAGATTGAGTTTTTTAGAGAAAATTTCTCTTTAGTTCTTTGCGAAGAATAACGATCTTCTTTAAGTCACGCTTAAAGAATCTCACTTGATAGCTTTGGTTCTTACCAACGAGTTTGGTCTGGGTCAAGCTCCTGTTTTGATAGATTCGGTTCAGCCAACAGGTGTGGCTCGTGTCAAGCACTTGTTTTGATCACTAGGGTTCCATCGAATTCTTCGATTTGGGTCTTAGTTCCTTACTTTTATTCTTGAATCGAAAAGGCGTTCTTTTGAATTATTCCGCGTTGTTGTCGGGTCTCGGGTCCTTTCGATCTGGGATTTGATCAGATTGTGAGGACCTATCTCATACCACTAAGGGTGCACAATTTCACATCGCTTGAGAGAGTAGAAAGTAAATTATCTATAAGTAGAGTTTACCCAATGGTAGAAGCAGGAATCGGAAGGAAAGGCAAATCCATTACGTCAGTCAAATAAAGAAGTAAACTAACTAATGAACACAACTGGTCTACTAGAAGCAAATAGCTCACCTAACCTAGGGAATTCACTCCATTCCAGTCAAAATTTTCAGTTCGAAATGTTGTTGAATAGTTTGATTTCCTAGCAAAGGAAGCCCTCTCTCTTCTATCTCTACCTAGAACAAATTTGTGTAGATTCTAAGCAAAACGGATATACTGAGAGCACTGAGAGACTTCTCAAATGATATCATATTTGAACCCCAACTGAAAGTATGGCCGACGGGCAGGTCGGGCCCCCCCAGGGGGAGATTGTAATAGCTCACCATGTGAAGGCAACGAAGACCCAAAACTCTATTGATTGTAAAGACTCAACTCATACTAGTAGAGTGCACAATCTCACATCACTTGGGAGAGTGGAAAATGAATGGTTTATAAGTAGAGTTCTTCTCCTACTTAGTACAATGAGTTTTTGGCTAACCCCAAAAATAAATTCATGCGGACTCCGACTCAAAACAAATAATATTGTATTGGGAGCGTCGGGGGACTCCACAATATATTGTCTTGGTCATGGTAGTATAATATTGTTTGCTATAGGGTAGAGATCTCAATATTTTATTCTCAAGTTTTTCTCTTAAAGCATTTTGTGTTAGATAAAAAGGAGAATTCTATTTATTAATCATTCACCTCCAACTCTTCTAAATAATGTGAAATTGTGTAGTTCTTCTTGTATGGTTGGACCTTCACAATTCTTAAAAACACATTGTACTGATTAAAATGACAACTCTATTAATCAACTATTACCTCCACTCCTCTCAAGAAATGTTGAATTGTCAAACTTTCTTTGTATGGACTAGACCCTCACAATTACTTGATCTTTAGTAATTCTTAACTTCATAAGTTGGGATGCTCATCTCCCTTCCTTATGAGCCCTATGTCTTTGTCAGTCATAATTTTGGTTGAGAAATCTTGCTTAAATTTCATTTATAGAGTTTCAATTTTACTAATACAATATTGTCCACGCACAATTTTTTGTCAAGTTTTATCCCAAAATATATTGCATTAGATTGGAAGAAGAAATCTACTTATGAGTCATTGACCTTCACCTCTTCAAAATGATGTGAATTTGTACAAGTATCACAATTACCTAATATTTGGTTATATATGCCTTCACATAGTAAGCTGTCACAATTTTCTCCGACGTCCCCATCAGTCAAAATTTTGGCTAGGAATCTAATTCTGATAACATTTGTGAAGTCTCAATATCCCTAATATAATACTATATGTTTTGAATCGATACTTGTACAGTTTTGTTATCAAGGTTTACCTTAAAATGTGTTATAGTAGATTAGAAGGACAATTATTTACTTCCACCTTTCACAAATGATGTGAGAGTGTACATGTGGAGTCCCCAAGTGCTCATAAACAATATCATTTGTTTTGGATCAGAGCTCAATGGTTAGTTGGCCGATTGGGACGTTGGGCCTCCAAGGGAGGAAGATTGTGACAGTCCGCCCAATGAAGGTAATAACGACCCAAGATAAGTAGTTTTAAGAGAGTAGTTTTGAGGGCCAAACTCATATAATTAGAGGTGCATAATCACACATCGTTTGAGAGAGTAGTTTTGATGGCTCATCTCATATCAATAGGGAAAAAGTGAATAGTTTATAAATAGATTTATCTTCCTTACCTAGTACAATAAGTTTTGGCCTAACCCTGAAAACAAATATGTGCGACCTCCAGATTAAAATAGACAATATTGTACTATGAGCTCTGAGAACTCCAAAATATATTTCTCCTTGTACATGTTGGGTCTTTACAATTACTTTTAAGTCGTCTTTTTCTCCACACGATGGGTCACCACACAAGACTTTGAGAGTAAATTGATTGGAATAGTCAAAATCAAGGATGATTAGGATGCTACGAGTCTTGTGATGTATTATTCGTTATAATTTTAGGGTTTCATTTTTCTATATTTTTCCTTGTAATATCATTTTCTAGAAAATACACTTTCTAGAAGAAAAAGATAAATTAATGTCGTCGGCATGAGATGTCAATGGAATACAGGTGTCCAAGATTATGGAGTAACATTGTCAACCTGAATGAGCAGAAGAAAGTCACTACCTTTGGTCCCCAGACGTTGATCTGTGTGATAATTTTCTCCACCTAATCTTTAATTAATCACTAATTAAATTACTTGTTAAATCTTCATGACAAATTATTAAGTTTATAATAATTTTATTTTGAGTCAAAGCTATTAGAAAATACAGTTTTAATGCTTTCTTTTTGGATTGATCGAAAGGAAAAACTCCTACCAACTAACAATAAACTAAAAAAAAAAATTGAACACAAAAATTTAAAGTAGAAAAACTCTTTCAAAAAAAAAAAAAAATTATGGAGAAGAATGTCTATTATGAAGATTAAATTACAACTACGAGTTTCGTGTTTAAAATTTTTCTTGTATTTAGAGAATATTCATAATGTGAACTCATTGACACAATCTAGAAAGAATTCAGGTGACAAGTTTGATCTTAATCAATTAAACTTGTCGTGAAATCAATATCTAAAAGTTTCGACTAGGAAAAAAATATTAAAATCTCAAATGATAGGTTTGAAATATATAATATCAATTAAGAGATACGTGCTTACACAGAGAACTTGCTTAGCAAAAGCAAGAAAACAATTTGATTTCAGTATAATCTGACAAACCCAAATCTTGGAAAGTCAGAAAAAAAAAAAAAAAATTGATCATGTGGAAAAAAATGAAAAATACAGAAAAATAATTAAAAATAAAATTAGAAATTGAGATTATTTTCTGCAGCTTTCTTCTCCACGAAGCTGTGTATTCTGTTCAGTGCAACTTCGAGCGTCTTCTCGCTCATATTAGCAAAACAAACCCTAAACCAACCAGCTTCACTACAATGGCAGGAAGATCCAGGAGAAATATTGACCTTCACCTCCTCCAAAATCTTCCTCCACAGCTCTAGCTCACCTTCTCTCGAAGCTTTCTTCAACAATGGCATCAGATTAATCCAGCAAAACAGACCTGCGTTTCCTCTCAGACACTCTATTCCAGCTCTCCCCAACCCTTTGATCAAGATTTCGTTTCTCTTCTTCAACCTTTCTCTGTTCTTCGTTATGTAATTCGCTGAAAATTTGAAAAATAAAATTAGAGAGAGACGAAAAGAAATGAAGAGTGATTCTGGGTTTTAGAACTAACCTGTAAATTTTTTATCAGAAAGCATGGAGGAGAGAAGACGCTGAGTCTGCGAAGAAACTAAGGTGAAGCTGGACATTCTCCTCGCCGTTTTTACAACTTCGTCGTTGTAAGAATAAATCGATCCAACCCTAAAACCGGGCAGTCCAAGATCTTTGGAGAGGCTGTAAACAATATGAACTCGCTCTGAATCTTTATATTTGCGTTTTTCCAATACTTCCGCCATGCTTGTGAATTCAGAGCCGGAGAAAGCCGATCCGGAGTAGATTTCGTCTGACACGAGATGGATGTTCTTTCCGACGACGAAATCGAGAATTTCTTGCAGGATCGATTCGTGAATCGTCGCTCCGAGTGGGTTCGATGGGTTTGTGATTAGAATTCCTCTAACTCTAGTGTTGGCGATGGATTCTGCATAATTGTAAGCTTCTTTCATGGCTTCTCTAGTGATCTGAAAATTGTTTGAGCTGTTGCAGTGGATTGGGATGATTTTTACTCCAGTTCTCCATCTCAAATCCCTATCGAATCTGATCAATAAAATACCCAGAATTATGAACACAAGCGTGCAAACAAAACCATGCATGAATAAAATGAACCATTAATTAAACCAGAAAAATAATTAGACAGTTATCAAAAATGACAATAGATGCTATTCGAAAAATACCAAAAAAAATTTACACGGTTGAAATTTTAACGGTTAAAGAAGTACTAGAAATAGTAAACAAATAAAGTCCGAGAATTTTTACGTGAAACCCAAATAAACTAACCGAATCTGAAATTGTATCACTACAAAGAATAGAATTTGCTATATTAAAAATAATTAGAAAACTATTAAATCAAGATTCAAAAGTACGTAATAAATTTTGTTGTACGAAGATTAAGAAATTGTTCCTACCCTGGATAATATGGGGTTGGAACAAGCAAGGCATCTCCAGGATCAGCTAAAATGAAAGTAAGAAGCTCATTAGCTGCAGTTGCACCAGCAGTTAAAACCATTCTGTCTGGGTTAAATTTTGCTCTTCCCCCTCTAATTTCCTCCATGAATCCGGCCATGGCTTTTCTGAAGCTCTTAAGGCCATGGTAGTCTTGAAACAAAGCATTCTCCCTAAACCCTGAAACTCCTTTTCCCCAGCTGGATTCTTCTGGGTTTTTCTCCAAGTACTTCTCAATCAAATCGAAAGAAACCTGTTCATAAAAAAAATGAATATCAGAGAGATAGAAAGAGAGAGAAAAAAAGAGAGAGAAGAGAGAGAAGAGAGAGAGAGAGGAGTTACTTGATTCTCTGCTAAACCCATTTGTATAACTCCTGATGGGTTAGTTGATTCCTCATAAGGATCTTCATCATATGCTTTCCAGCCTGCAAAATACGGGGAGTCTTCTCCATGGGTATCTGAAACTGCGACTTTTGAAAGCTCAACGCGAGGTTTCTTAGTCTCAATTTCAATTTCTATGGCCATATGTAGAGATAGAGAGAGAAAGAGGGGAAAACAATGGAAGAAGGCTAAGATAAGCTGAGGGTATAGAGAGAGAGAGAGAGAGAGAGAGAGAGAGAGAGAGATGAAAAAATGGAGAGAGTAGCTCAGAGGGTAGAGAGAGAGAGGGAGGACAGAAGATAACAAAAGTCACTGTCTAGAGAGAGAGAGAGAGAGAGAGAGAGAGAGAGAGGGAGATGGAATGAAGACTGTTCAATGCAACCCTTGGGGAAAGAGAGGTTTATATATAGAGGAATTCTCGCAGTTGCCTGCTCTTTTATAAAAATCAGAAAAGACAAAATAGAGAGAGAATAAAAGAAAATTAAACAACATAGGTTAAAACCAATTTCAAACTCTAAAATATAATTTTAATTTAAAATACCTCTAAACTAAAAATACTAACAACTAAAACCTTACATTATAAAAAATATAAAATAACAAACCCTGATGGGTGACCGATCACCTCATGTTCTGAATTTATGCCTAGAACGGGGGTTTGATCACCCCATTCTGAATTAACGCTGAGAACGGGTGGTCGATCACCCCTCATTCTGTCCAGTACTTATGTGGCACTAAATGTATTGGGTCGGGGAGTCGATGTGGCATGCAAGGACCCTCCGTTCTCTAATTACGTGGGGTGTACGTTGGACGGTGGTCCTCGCCCCCCAACAGCCCTTGTTCCTGCCTACCTATTTTAGAGGTATTTAGGAACGGGGGGTCACTGCCCCGAAACGACCCCTCGTTTCATGCCTCTCCATTTTAGAGGGTGTTCAGAAACGCGGGTCATCGGCCCGAAACAACCCCGTTGTTGGCCATATCTTTTGGTAGGTTTGAGAACGGGAGTCACTGCCTTGAAATGACACCCCGATCTCAATTATTTTGCCTGAGAATGTGGGAGTCGTTCTCAGACAGTATATAAGGAAACGACCCTTCATTCTCATCTCCTGGCTGGCGAAAATCCTAAAACTTCTCCACCATTTTTTTGTTCAGACAAATTTTCTCTGTATTAGCGACATCGATGGATTCTAATTCTAGTAGATCGGTTGATTTAGACAAGACAAATACTTGTCATGCCAATATGAACTGGTATTTGTATTCTATGTCTATATATGGTGTTCTTTGGACATTCGATCACTTAGAAGGTAATGAAGAAATAAAGGTGCAATCAACATCGAAAACTCTGGACGATGAGCTTCAAACACCGGTCGACTCGGAGGATGATGCGGTGGAAAGCATACCGGAAAGGAAAGAAATTTCAATGAGATTTTATCTGGGAAAAAAATAAAGTTCTTTAAAGGCAATGAAAAAAGAAATTGTAGAATATACTTTGAATAATGGTTATGAGATCAAATTCATTAAAAGTGAATCTTGGCGACTGACGGTCGTGTGTGAAGACAGATGTGATTGGCAACTGCATGGTTCAAAGATGCAAAATGAGCTTACGTTTCAAATAAAAATTTTCAACGATTCTCACAATTGTTCAAGAAAAATTGAGAAACGACATGCTACTGCAAAATGGGTGACAAATCATTATTTGGATAGGTTCAAAAGTCAACATACGTGAGAAATTTCTTCGAGTATTGAGACAGTAAGAAAGGATTTGAATGTCAACATTACATTAAATCTTGTTAGAAGAGCAAGAAGCGAAACGCAAAAAGTTAATAAAGGGAAGGGCGAAGAACAATACAAGCTATTGTTGTCGTACGCAGAAGAAATACGTAGATCAAATCAGGGTAACGCATTGGGCCTATAAACTTACTTGGTGGGCTCTGCCGATAATGTGTCATGTGTATTCGAAAGAATGTATATGTGTATGGCTGCTTGTAAGAAAAGTTTGCTACAGTGTAGTAGACCTATTATCTGTTTAGATGGTTGCTATCTAAAAAGCTCATGTTCTGACCAATTGCTAACAGCCGTCAGTATTGATAGCAACGATGGAATATATCTTGTTGTTGTTGCCAATGTTGAATCAGAGTGTATGGACTCATGGACGTGATTTTTGAAATTATTGAAGGAAGACCTATAGACTGAATCGTGATACAGATGGACATTTGTTTCGGATTCGACAAAATATATAATACATTTTCAATTGTTCTTTCAAATATTGGAGCATTGTGGTAGTTATATTATTTTATGTTGACTTTCTTGTTTTTTCAAATACCAAGGGTTGTTGCCTACTATGCAGCAGAAATTACCATCAGCTGACCACCGCTACTACCTCGGACATATGTGCGCAAATTTCAAAAACTAATTTCAGGGCAGAGTATACAGAGAGGCAATGTGGAATGCGGCTAGGACAACCACAACTTTTCATTTCAATATAGGAATGAGAAATTTACATCAGATTAACCTTGATGTCCACACATATCTTCGAGGCACAAACCCTAGATATTGGGCTAGATATCTGTTAGAGACAAACCGATTCTGACCATGTTCGAGATTATTAGAAAGTGCTTGATGACTAGCATTGTCAAAAAATATGAAAAGTTGGCATCGTCAATAGTCGTCTTGTGTCCCCAGATAAGAAAAAAGCTTGTAAAACTAGAACACTGTTTGAAATTAGAGTGCTATATTGGCGAGAGCTGCACGATTTGAGGTTAGGAACGATAACGAACAATATATTGTTGACATGAATACGTGTGTATGCAATTGTTACAGGTGGGAGCTTATTAGAATCATATGTATCCATTTCATTTCCTGCATTCATTTTATGAGACTAACACCAGAAAATTAAATTCATCAATACTATCATCGGGGAATTTATCTCCAAATATACTAACACTTCATTCATCATATTAATGGCCAATATATGTGGCCGGTCGTATAAAATATGAAGCAAATCCTTTAGCCCATAAAAAAGTGCCAACCTGGAAGGTCGAAGAAGAAAAGAGTGTAAGATGTCGATGAGCCGCCAAGTTTGACAATTAATAGGAAGAACTAAACGAT